>JACSCI010000887.1:3562-19752 GCA_016801065.1 Sceloporus tristichus
AAGAAAACCCTCTCAGAAAAGAGACACAAAAGACACACAAAGAGGCACACTTCCTTCCTTTTGGCCCAAGGAGCCTGGCCTCCTTCTCTCTCTGAAGCCTCAGGAGAGAGAGAGAAGCCTCTGTTCAACTGAGGCCTCAGAGAAGGTTCCGGAACATTATTCCCCACACTCAGAAGAAGCACAAAATGGCAGCCGGAACACAAAATGGCCTCCTCCGCCTCAGCGCTTGGCAGTTGGAGGCCTTCAGGGAACCCAAAATGGAGGATGAAAGGGCTCCAAAGTCAGAATGGACACCAAACAGGATTTCCAAACCTTAAAAACACCTAAAATGCCAAACCAAAAGTACATTCCCAGAGTTCCATAACACTCAGCCATGGCAATTGCAGTGGTGCAAAACAGGAATGCCCAGGAGTGGTGGCATTGATGATGATTAAGGTGTGGTGGCAGCCTGATATCATAATCATCATCACCCCCCCACCACCACCACTAGCATTGCTACAGCGTGAGAGCCACCATTAATAGCATTAAAATTGCACTTTGGGGAGTCACACTCTCCCGCCTTCAGAGAGAGTGGCCCATACCTGGAAGGCCTGCTGGGCCTCCTTACTCCCCTCCGTGGGGGCAGTGGCCAAAGCAAAGCAGCAGCAGTAGACCCAAGCCAGGCCCAGCCAGACCTCAGCGCAGCAGGGAATCCTATCGCTTCCAGGCCTTATCCCTCTGCTGCTGCTCCCCTCCCTCCCTCCCTCCCTTCCCTCCTTCCTTCCTTCCTTCCTTCCTTCCTTCCTTCCTTCCTTCCTTGTCTCTGTCTCACTCTCTCTGCTCATTGCAGCAGCCTTCCTGGGATATTCAGTGTTCGCTTCCTAACAAAGGGGTTTCTGGCCTCGTCAAGGATTTGGGGCAAATTTGATCTGAAAGGCGGTAGTAGCGTTTTCTCTTGCCAATGGGATTTACAGTGTATTTCCTGGATTGGATCTCCCACCACATGGCCAGAAAGAGGAAGGGTCCTGCCCTGCAATAAGGCCCCTCCAATCCCTCTGAACCAAGGACTATAACTCCCATGTCTTCTTGACCAGACACATTGTCAATAGCTTTCTTTCTTTCTTTCTTTCTTTCACCCTAGCTGCCTTGTGTTAATGGTGTTACTGCTCTTTTTGTGTTTGTGTGCTTTCAAGTTGTTTATGACTTATGGCGACCCTAAGGGAAGCCCTTTGCAGGCTTTTCTTGGCAAGATTTGTCCAGAAGCAGTTTTGCAAGTGCCTCCCTCTGAGGCTGAGAGAGTGTGACTTGCCTAAGAAAGACGTAGAGTGCAAACTCCTCAAGTACCTTTATTTTCTGGAGTGAGATGGGCTTTTCCAACTGACTCACTGTGATGATCTCCAGTAGTCCAAGCAGCCAAACCGCGGCCCTGGAATAATAATAATAATAATAATAATAATAATAATAATAATAATAATAATAATATTTTATGCCCCTCTCTTCAGCTATCAGAGTGTCTTACAAATTGTTAATTAGACATTTAGACATTAAGGGTCTTAGCCCAGAAGACCCTTAACTTCCTTAAATCCCGATGCCATCATCCAGTGAATTATAAAAGGGTTTCCCTTAACCTACACTGGGACCAGTTAAGGAACCTTATTTCTACTTCTTTACTGATCTTCCAAGCATTAACTGATCCAAGACAAATGTAAAAGGAGCGTCGAGTAGTAGATACTCCAAGGAGATATTTACTATAAATAACAAAATATAACTGACATATAAGTCCTACAAGATATTAAGATTCTTGCAGGTACAATATTTGTAAGTATATAATATTCAGTTCATACAAGCTATTAAAATAATAAATAGACCTAAGCGTCCAATTCTGAGACTAACTTCCAAGATCCGCTCTTTAACTCTCTCTCCATCTCCAACCGACACAATTCCCCCAACTGTCTCTTGGTCTCTCAGGCCTTATATCTCCTTCTCACAGAAGCTTCCAGAAGAAACTTTATCTTGCTCTCTGATTGGTCAAGAGAGCCTTCCATAGCAGTGATGTCATTCTGCATTTGCATAAATCTCCCTTTTCTGCCTGAAGAAGACCTCCATTGACTGGAGCCCAGTCATTACACTTTCCCAAGGCAAGGCTTGCCCCTATTTCCCAATGTTGTTCTTGGGGTCTGCCTTCCAGTTGTTTCCAGGTCTTATGGTGACCTTATGGGAGTCTCTGAAGAGGTTTTCTTGGCAGGTTCCTTCAGATTGGGTTTCCCATGACCATCCTCTGAGGCTGAGAGAGTGTGACTTGCCCAAGGCTTCAGTTCTTTTGGAAGCCTTTTTGCTTTATCTACTAGAAGGCAGCTGAAGTGTTGTTTCTTGCTCTGAAGAATGAGAGGAACCTTGTGTCATCCAAAAGGCTAACATTCTCTGGAGATATGTCTGATAATATGTATATATAGGATTGCAATACCTGTTCATTTATTAAAAGGTTTATAGTGCACCCCATATCATAGAATCTCATAGCTATGTCCCTTAATAGCAGTTAATCAAATTAAAGAGTATATAAAACAAAAACATGAAACAAGCTGGACAAGGTAATTGTTACATGAATTTGTAATTGGTTGACTGGACAAACCCAAAGGATATTCAACAGTGGCTCCTTTTCATCCTGGACAGAAGTGACCAGTGTGGTGTCCAGTGGGGTTCTGTCCAGGTCCCAGCGCTATTCAACCTTTTTATCAATGACTTGGATGACAGAATTGAGGGCATACTTATCAAATTTGCAGATGAAACCAAATTAGGAGTAGCTAATACCTCAGAGGACAGGATCAAAGTTCAAAATGACCTGAATAATAATAAATAATAAAATAAAATCTTTATTTCTACCCCGCCCTTCCGTATGATCAGGGCGGCTTACAAAATGCACCGAAGTGCAAGCAATGTACAAGTTAAAAACACATACACATAAAAACAATGACAATCCATAAAAACAATAAAAGACCCCATTAGCCCAACCTCACGGCCACGAGAGAGGAGGGAGGCCCACAGGATATTTAGTCGGGGAATGCCTGATTGAATAGGAAGGTTTTAAGACCCTTCCTAAATTGGGCCAGGGTGGTAGATGAGCGGAGCTCTGTGGGCAGCGTATTCCAAAGGGCTGGGGCAGCTATGGAAAAGGATCTTCTGGCCGTAGCAGCCAACCTAGCCCCAGGCACCTTCAGGAGTTGCTGCCCAGATGTTCTGAGGGTGCGAGGCGGAATGTACGGGGAGAGGCGATCCATCAGGAATCCTGGGCCCAAGCCATTTAGGGCTTTATAGGTAATAACCAACGCCTTATATTGGGCTCGGAAGCGAATGGGCAGCCAATGGAGATCTTTAAGCACGGGTGTTATATGGCTGGTCCTGGGAGCACCAGTGACCAGCCGCGCTGCCATATTCTGCACCACTTGCAGCTTCCGAGTTTGGTATAAGGGTTGCCCCATGTAGAGTACGTTGCAGAAATCCAATCTCGAAGTTACCAGAGCGTGCACAACAGTTTCAAGGTCCCTCCGGGCCAGGTATGGACGCAGCTGGCGAATCAGCCGAAGCTGATAACAGGTACTCTTGACCGTCGCATTCACCTGAGCAGTCAGGTGAAGGGACGAATCAAGAAGCACCCCCAGACTGCGCACGGAGTCCTTCACGGGGAGCGTGACCCCATTCAGGACAGGTGGAACCACCGCCATTCCTGGACCAGGAGAACCTATCACTAGTACCTCCGTTTTCTCTGGATTAAGTTTGAGTCGGTTTTCCCTCATCCAGCCCATTACTGACTCCAAGCAGGCCACGAGAGGAGAGACACCATCCCCAGTCACTGCATCAGTCGGAGACATAGAGAAAATAATTTGGGTGTCATCAGCGTACTGATAACCCCGCGCCCCATGTCTCCGGATGATCTCTCCCAGCGGTTTCATGTAAATGTTAAATAGCATGGGAGACAGAATGGCTCCTTGAGGGACCCCAGTTTTAAGGGCCCGCTCGCTGGAGCACACGTCCCCCAGCTGCACCATCTGGGACCTCCCAGAGAGGTAGGAACGGAACCACTGGAGCGCAGTGCCCCCAATTCCCACCTCAGCTAGGCGCCCCAGAAGGATACCATGGTCAATGGTATCGAAAGCCGCTGAGATGTCCAAGAGCACCAACAGGGACACGCTTCCCCTGTCGACGCTCAGACGGAGATCATCGACCAAGGCGACCATGGCCGTCTCAACCCCGTGACCCGCCCGGAAGCCAGTTTGAAATGGGTCCAGATAATCCGTTTCATCCAAGACCGCCTGAAGCTGGATCGCAACCGCCCTCTCGATCACCTTCCCTAAAAATGGTAGCAGCGAGACAGGCCGATAATTATTATGTACCAGGGGGTCGAGGGAGGGCTTTTTTAGGATCGGTCTTACGATGGCCAATTTAAGATCCGATGGAAATCGCCCATCCCTCAGAGAGGTGTTAATTATCCGGCGTAACAACGTCATTACCACCGGTCCCCCCTGGGCCGCTAACCACGAGGGGCAGGGATCGAGAGAGCAGGTTGTTTTCCGAACACTTCCGAGGATCTTGTCCACATCCTCGGTACTCACCAACTCAAACTGATCCAGTGTAACACAGTCCACGTGTTAGACTACGTGAATAGACTAGAAAGCTGGGCCAAAACAAACAAAATGAAATTCGACATGGAGAAATGTAACGTATACATTAAGGGAGGAAAAATGAAATGCACAAATATAGGATTATGGGGGACACCTGGATGAATGAAACTATGTGTGAAAGGGATCTAGGAGTCTATGTAGACCACAAGTTGAACATGAGTCAACAGTGTGATGCAGCAGCTAACAAGGCAAATGCAATTTTAGCCTGCATCAATAGAAGTATAGTGGCTAGATGAAGGGAAGTAATAGTCCCACTCTATTCTACTCTGGTCAGGCCCCACCTGGAATATTGTGTCCAGTTCTGGGCCCCACAATTAAAAAAGGATGTTGAGAAACTGGAGTGTGTCCAAAGGAGGGCGACTAAAATAGTGAAGGGTCTGGAAACCATATCCTATGAGGAATGACTTAGGGAACTGTGGATGTTTAGCCTGGAGAAGTGAAGGTTAAGATGTGATATGACAGCCCTGTTTACATATTTGAAGGGATGCCATGTTGTGCAGGGAGCAAGCTTGTTTTCTGCTGCTCCAGAGAAGAAGAATCAGAGGAATGGATACAAGCTCCAGGAAAAGAGATTCCACCTCAACATTAGGAGGGACATTGGAACACACTCCTTCCTCAGAGTGTATTGGAGTCTCCTTCCTTCTCTCACTATGCTTTGATTGAGAGTTCCTCCATGGCAGGGGGGACTGGATGGCCCCAGTGGTCTCTTCCAACTCTATGATTCTCTAATCCTCTGATTCTGAGATTACAATGGGACAGTCTCAATGCTTAAGGTAAGGAGCAGCAACCTGAAGAAGTCACAATAGCGCCATCTGAAATCAAAATGGGCAAGGTGCATCAGCCTGAAATCAAAATGGGCAGACTCAATGCATGAGGGTAGGAGCATCAGCCTTAGGTCACAATGGGCCATTCTCAATCCTTCAGAGAAGGTGCTTCAGGCTGAAGTCACAATGGGCCAGTCTCAATCCTTCAGGTAAAGAGCACCAGCCTCAACTCATATTAGTCCTATCTAAATCTTTAAGGCAAGGAACATCAGCCTGAGATCACAATGGGACAGTATCAATGCTTCAGGTAAGGAGCATCAAACTGAGGTCACAATGGGCCAGTCCCAAAATGGCCGCTGGACCACAAAATGGCTGGCGGAACACAAAATGGCCACCTCAACCGTAGCGCTTGGCAGTTGACAGTTTGAGGCCTTCAGGAAACCCATAATGGAGGATGTAAAGTCCCTAAAATCAGAAGTGACCCCAAACAAGATTTCCCAACCTTAACAATACCTAAAGGTTTTCCTGATGCTCTAATATAGAGACTTCCAGAGATAGTCAGTATTCGCAAGCAAAGGAGGGCCAAGAGAGCCCTGGAGAGGCTTATCTTGGAGTGGCTCTGGATCTCTGGTGCCCAACAAACTACAAATCCCAGGATTCCACAGGATGGAGCCAGGAGAGTTAACACAGTTCGAACTGGAATATTTCTGCAGTGCAGATACAGCCTGAGCTGGCTGTAAAAGGGTTGAAGCACCCAAGTCTGGTTTTTACCCTCATAATAATGGTTTTGCTTTCAAAAACTAAGCACTTTGTTTTTCTGTCTAATCCTTATTTTTGTTGTTGTTTGTTTGTTTCTGTATTTGTTTGTTTCATTCTTGGTAATATGAGATGGTCTGTTTGTCTACTTCTTTCATGCATAAAAATCTCTTAATAAGGAAACTGGGGAGACTTTTAAAACCTCTGAAAGGAGCCACTTTTGGCCTTTTTGGGGGGACAAGCCTCCTCTTTGAAGCCAAAGCCCAATGTTTGTGAAGAAGAATAAGAATAAGGCTTGTATTTTTTAATTTTAAAATTTTATTAATTAAAAGCAGTACAAACGAGGAAACACAATATACAATATACAGTATTACAAACTATAACATACACCCTTACAAAATATAAAACCATCCAAGCCCCTACACCCACCACCACCCCTTAAACTACACGAACATAAACGTACAGACGCAAAGACAAAACATATCTTCCTTAGCTGAGCCCTTGTTGCTGGATATGAGTGATCCATATTCAAAACATACTCTTAATAATCGTTAAGTATCCAACCTAGAAAACTTATTCCACATTCATTAAATCCCAACTGTGTACCCAAACTGATCTCTGCGTTAAATACAGTCATATTATAAAGAGCGTTGCCATCCACACTCTCTATTTTTATTGCCCAAGGATCCAGTTCCTTAAGCCTCCCGCTAATGCTCTACTAACCACCCTCGATAATCCAATGTGTGGTCAGTATATCACATAGCCTAGATAAATAATACACTCGTATCTTTGTATCAATAAATCTGGCACCCTCATACATTAAACTTTAATCTACAATAGCTATATATCTATTAGGACTCTCTTCTTGGTGTAAATAGGAAATCCATGGTTCCCAGTCCTTTAAAAACTCTGACATTGAATCTGTTTTCATCAGGCATAATAGTTTGTCTGTTTCATACATTTCATATAATTTGATTTTCCGTTCATCTATTGATGGAACCTCCTTAGACTTCCAATACTTTGCATAAAGCATTCTAGCCGTGACTATGAACAGAAAAACCATTTTGCCATTTGTCTTTTCCAGTTCCTGGTCTTCTATCATATTTAACAAATACACCATCGGGGTCAGGAGACATGGTGGAGTTAAATATCTTTTTCATTTCTCCGTGAATCCTCTTCCAATATTGTTTGGCCTTATCACATAACCACCAGCTATGCAAATAAGTCCCTAGTTCCTTTTGACATTTCCAGCATAAACCCTCCATGCCCTTGTACAGTTTAGATATCCTCTGTGGGGTTAAATACCACCTGAAAACTCTCCTCCCCATTTCTGATCCCTTTTAAAACCCTTGTTCCCCAGAAGGAGCAGAGCTGTGTAATAAGAAAACCCTCTCAGAAAAGACACACACTTCCTTCCTTTTGGCCCAAGGAGCCTGGCCTCCTTCTCTCCCTGGAGCCTCAGGAGAGAAAGAGAGGCCTCTGTTCAACTGAGGCCTCAGAAAAGGTTCCGGAACATTATTCCCCACAGTCATAAACAACACACAAAATGGCCCCTGAACACAAAATGTGAGTCTGGGGCAGGGGGCGTGGTCTTCCAGGCCCTCTGTCCCCATTGGCCAGTCTCAAGAAGAGGCGGAGCTTCTGCTTCTCTATTTAGCTCTGCGCACGGAAGAGTGAGAGAGGAGAGAGCAGCAGAGTTTTAGAGGGAGAAGGAGATAGACAGACAGGAAGGAGAGAGGGGGGAGTGACAGCAGAGGGACAAGGCCTGGACCCACTAGGCTTCACTGCTGCACTGAGGTCTGGCTGGGCCTGGCTTGGGTCTACTGCTGTTTCTGCTTTCCTTTGGCCACTGCCATTAAGTTGGGGAGGAAGGAGGCCCAGCAGTCCCTCTAGGCAAGGCCCACTCTCTCTGAAGGCGGGAGAGCGGGACTCCCCAAAGGGGATTTCAATGCTTTTAATGGTGGCTCTCATGCTGTAGCAAAGATGATGATGATGATGATATCAGGCCTGGGGGGAGGGGGGATAGAGCTGCCACCAGACCTTAATCCTCATTAATGCCACCATCGCTGGGCCTTCTTGTTCTGCACCACTGTAATGGCCATGGCTCAGTGCTATGGATCTCTGGGAATGTTCTTTTGGTTTGGCATTTTAGGTGTTGTTAAGGTTTGGAAATCCTGTTTGAGGCTCCTTCCGACTTTGGGGCCTTTTCATTCTCCATTTTGGGTTTCTTGAAGGCCTCAAACTGCCAACTGACAAGCACTGAGGCAGAGACGGCCATCTTGTGTTCTGGCAGCCATTTTGTGTTCTGGCAGCCATTTTGTGCTGCTTGTGACTGTGGGGAAGAATGTTCCAGAACCTTCTCTGAGGCCTCAGTTGAACAGAGGCATCTCTTTCTCTCTGAGGCTCCAGAGTCAGAAGGAGGCCAGGCTCCTTGGGCCAAAAGGAAGGAAGTGTGTCCCTTTCTGCCTCTGGACCTCCATTTTGTGGTGAAGGAAGTAAGGAAAGAAGGAAGGGGTCTGTGGGGGTCTGAGGAAGGGGAGGTAGGGACTCAGGGCCAATGGGAGGCTGGGCTATGGTGCCTGGGAGAGAGAGGTGGGGAAAGAGACTCTCCCTTTGGACCCTCGCTGGGGAAGGTCCACCGGTCCTTGCCTCCCCCTTTGGGAAAGGAGACCCCTCAGTCCCCTGGACTCACTCCTATCTAGGAATAAATTTAACACATAAAAACTGAGATCCATTTCAGAATAACTATGAGACACATGGAAGGAAATCAGAAAAGACCTAGAAAAATGGGGGAAATTATACTTATCGCTATTAGGAAAAATGTCACTGATCCAAATGAGTTTCCTTCCTGAAATACTGTTTCTGTTCCAAGCGAAACCCATCATCCAGAATGAAAAACCATTGAATCTATGGCAAAAGGAAATCTCAGAATTTATTTGGAATAAAAAAGATCCAGGATAAAAACGAAAATACTTTGTGATGACAAAAGTAGAGGAGGGCTGGGTTTACCAAACTTAAAACTTTATTATGCTGCTTGTTGTTTAGTTTGGATTAGAGAATGGGCTCTGTCAGAGAATGAACAATTCTTATGTCTGGAGGGTGAACATTTAAGATTTGGGTGGCATGGATACCTAATTTCCAGTAAAGAGAAAGTTCATAAAGAAAGCACAAATCATTTCGTAAGAAAAGCTCTATTGAAGATCTGGGGAAAAACAAGTGTAGAATGTGTCCAAAAATACCTTTATGGTGTTCGTCGCATGAGGCTCTTTTTGGGAGGAAAGGTATCCAGAAAACTAAATGGTTAAGATACAAGGATGTACTGAAAGAATCGCAAGGAAAACTAGAGATCAAAACACAAGAAGAACTTAAAGAATCTGGCCTAGATTGTCACTGGTATCTTTATCGTCAAATGAGGGAGAGGCTTAAAATAGATGTGAAATTAGAAGGAATACAAAATGAAACATGGGAATTGTGGAAGCCATGCTCCATGGTCATTCCATGCCTGATGAGAGTGTTGGGTGCGAGGCATTGGAGAAGCATCCAGCTGTGTTTCTCTCGCCAGAAGCCAAAGGAAGGCATTCTCCTCTGAGGGCCACTGGGGAGGTCAGGAGGTTTCAGCAGATGATGCGCTCATTTCACATCTAGCTACAGGGACATAGCCAGGGTCCTCTCCAATTCCCCATCCCCTGACCCCCCTCCACTCTCACAAGGCATGGAGTGTCAGGACCATGGAGAACAGGTCTCAGGAAATGACAGGCATGTGGCCACTAGGGGGAGCTGTTGTGGAAGTCATTGACAGCTCTAGTGGCAGTTAGATGTGTCAGCATTTAAACAGTGCATCACTGGAATGTTGATGCATCTGTCAACTGTCATTCTCAACTGTCACTGAGGAAGAGTCAGACAGTGTGTTCCTCAGAGTGGGTTGTTACTGGTGTGGATGGTGGATGGTGTCAAAGTATATAGTGTTGTACACAGTGGAAACTCATATGCATAAAAGCCTCATCTGAGAGAAGATTACAGTGTCTCTTTGCTCACTGAGAAAGCGACAGGTGTTTCTTCAGCTCACAATCTACTGACTACAGTCAAGGTGGAGAATCTGGTGCCATACGTTAACGTGTTGCCTCACATGCTGCACAACACAGCAACGTCAAAAGCGTTTTAACATGGAGTATCTGTTGTGTAGGGGAGCTGCAGTGAATCTATGCTAGGTCCATGGGGCTTTGTTTGGTGAAGAGGGAGGAAGGGGATACCCATCTCTGCATTGGCCCAAAGGAGGCATATGTCACCTGTGTATCTCACTAGCAGCATGCTGTTCTCTGTGTCTTTGAGTGATGCAGGATTTCTTGGCAAGCCAAGCCTAACCCTAGTTTCTTTTCTCAGGAACTTCATCTTGGCCTCCTACACACCTTGGGGCATATTTTGCTGGAAGAGACCCAGGTTCAGGGCCACCAGGACCCCCATTGCCCACCTAATGGCCAACACAGAGGCCAAGCGGAGAAAGTTCGTCTCCAAGAGAAAGAGGCTGTCCAAGTACAACTCTTTGGTGAGTCGCCATCCTGACTATTAGTTTCATTTGTGTCATTGTTGGGCCAGCTCATGAAAGCAAGTGGAGAACATATTGTCCCAGTTTGGCAGAGAAAGTCCTGGTTAATCTTCTGTCACCCCACTTTTTCAGGGGCTTTCAAAAGTGTAGGTTTCTCTCTCCTCCCACTTCCCCCCTTCTCCTCAGCTCTCTTGGGTTGCTGAAAAATGACTTCCAAGGAGTTTGCACCCTATCAACTCAAAAGGGGAGAGAGGAGAGGAGATAAGTTGCCAGGGTCTTCCCTTGCCAGGAGGCTGAGGCAAAAGCAAACTGCTATGCCCTTCCTAGCTTGTGTGATCTTCCTCCTAAACAACCTTGGCACCTTCTGGTGTTGCTTGTCCACATGTGTATTGCTTTTCCCGTCTGTGAAATGTTGGGGGATATGGGAGATCATCTCTGGATCTAAATTGGGGGTGGGCCCAGTGGCCCTTAAGTCCGGAGTGCTCCCCAGAACTGTTTTTTAAAATGACATTTGCCTCCGAAATTTGGCAAGAAATGGCTAAATGCACCATAATTCTTTTGTGGCTAAATGGACTAAATGTTTTTGGATAGTCAGTATCCTAATCCATCATCAATATCCCAGCCATGGCCTAAATTATATTTTTTTATTATATTGAAAGGATTCAAATCAAATTGATCTCAAAGGCAGTAGCTTTTTGCTTGCTAACAGAATTTAAAGTTTATTTCCTGGACTGAATTGTGAAGTGATGAAATAATATTTGGGATGAACCATGTGTTTTCCTCCCCTTTTGCTTAGTCACTCTCTGGATGAGGGCTATTTTCCATTTCAGGTGACATTTGCAGATGTGGCAATATATTTTTCTGAGGATGAATGGAATCTGTTGACGAAGAAACAGAAACTTTTGTACAATTATGTAATGATGGACAATTATGAGAATGTGGCTTCTGTAGGTAAGGAACCTGAATCCATGGCTCTTTCTATAAACACTGAGGTCCGTTTCATACTATATTATCATGTCGCTTTGGTTCCACTAGAACTCTAGAATCATAGAGTTGGAATAGACCACAAGGGCCATCCAGTTCAACCACTTTCTGCCATGCAGGAATACACATTCAAATCACCCCCAAGAGATGGCCATCCAGACTCTCTTTAAAGACCTCCAAAGAAGAGGACTCCACCAAACTCTAAAGGAGTATATTCCACTGTCAAAGAGCTCTTACTGTCACCAAGTTCCTCCTAATGTTTAGGTGGAACCTCTTTCCCTGTGTCTTGCATCCATTGTGGTGTCTTCTTTTTTCTGTAGCAGCAGAAAGCAAGCCTTCTCCTTGCACAACATGACACCCTTTCAAATATTTAAACATGGATATCATATCCACTCTTTATCTTCTTTTCTCCAGGCCAAACATAACCAGCTCTCTAAGCTTCTCCTCATAGAGCTTGATGGTTTCGAAACCCTTCACCACTTTGGTTACCCTCCTTTGGACATGCTCCAATTTGCCAACATCCTTTTTGAATTGTGGGGCCCAGAACTGGACACAGGATTATTCCAAGTGAAGCCTGACCAAAGCAGAATACAGTGGCATTATTACTTCCGTTGATCTAGAAACTATTCTTGCATTGATGCAGCCTAGAATCACATTGGCCTTTGTAGCTGCCTCATCACACTGTTGGCCCATGTTCAACTTGCGGTCTGCTAGGAGACCTAGATCCCTTTCAAGCCTAGTTTAATTGTGATAGCAACTTCCTGTAGAATATTTGAATCTGTAGTTCAGTGAAGCACTATTGCTCTCAAGTTTCTAAGGAGTCTAAATACCCCATCCTAAGCTGCCAATTCTAGGATTTTGTGGAAAGAAGCCATGGAGATTAATGCTTTTCACACCCACATGGTACTCAGCACATCCCTCAGCGGGTTTCCTACCTCTTTTGGCCCCTCTTCCATCCTTTTAATGGCTCAGAGAAGGCCCAACTGTGGCAAAATGGCTTCTACTTCCCCAAAGGGATGCTGTGGGATGTTGAGGGGCAAAATATTATTTCATCCACCCTCTCCATCAATACAATCTGGGGTTGCCCCTGAGATCTCCTCCAAACCCCATCAGTAGTCCATGCCTGTCTTATAGATGTTTTAAGGCTGTTTTATGGCTGCTCCCTGGCACTTCACCCTCACCAAAATTGGAGTCCAGGTCCCAGCCCCCTTGCTCTGCCTTTGCCAATGTATATTGATTATCCTGCCTTTCTCAACAAATGGGCCTAAAAGGGATGTCAAACTGAGGAGGGAGCTGACTTGTTTTCAGCTGCTCCAGAGACTAGGACTCGGAACAGTGGATGCAAGCCACAGGAAAAGAGATTCCACCTCAACATTCGAAAGAACTTCCTGACAGTAAGGGCTGTTTGACAGTGGAACACACTCCTTCCTCGGAGTGTAGTGGAGTCTCCTTCCTTGGAGGTCTTCAAGCAGCGGCTGGATGGCCATCTGTTGGGGATGCTTTGATTGAGAGTTGCTGCATGGCAGGCAGTTGGACTGGATGGCCCTTGTAGTTTCTTCCAACTCTATGATCCCTTCTATGCATCACACTGTGTCTGTAATAGAGAGATGAAGGAAAGTGAAAAATAGAAAGGTAGGCAAGAGAGGCTGAAAATGAGATGCTGAAGTGGTGCAGATGGGCAAGAAGGAAGGTTGGAGAGCAGAGAGAGAAAGGGAAAGGGATCAGGCCTCTGGGAGCCAGGAGGGGAAGGCAGGAGCAAAGCCAGGATTGTCTAGCTCTGTGCGGAGAGGAAGGGACCTCTGGGAAGGGCCAGGAGAAGGGCCTTGGGGATTGGGAGGCAGCCACCAACCTCACAGATTTTAAGAACTTAACTGGTGAGAACCAGCTCAGGTCCTTGTTTTCAAACATATTAAGGGGTTCCATTTAGAAATTATGAGCAATGTCTATGAAGAGAGGAAAGGGCAACACAAAAATTCCTTTTTGTCTAATGTTTCTTTTCCAACCTGAGCTTGCTTAGCTCCATGGTTGATTCCAGAGGCTCTTTGTTACCCGAAATGCTGGAGTCTGGGGAGGAAACTCCCAAATGCTGTGCTTTCAGGGGAATTTCATACTTAGCTCAAAGGAAATATTGGGGCAACAGTAATATATAATAATAATAATGATGATGATGATGATTTATTTCTAGCCCGCCCAATCACGAAGAATCCGGGTGGGTTACAACAATAAAATAGATCAAAGTACAACAGAGTTAAAAAAAACACCTTGACCTACCCCCCCCCCCCCAAATTCCCAGTATTAAAACAGGATTAAACAGTAATACAGTGGTACCCCGGGATACGAATTACCCAGGTTACGAATTTTTCGGGATACGAATAAATCCCATAGGGATTTATTGTTTCGGGTTACGAAGGTTTTTTCGGGTTAAGAAAAAACCCCGGCGCTGTTTTAAATGGAGCCGCGGCGGAGCCGCGGTTTTTTTTCCATTAGCGCCTATGGCAATTCGGGTTACGAAGGTTTTCGGGTTACGAAATTACCCGCGGAACGAATTAATTTCGTAACCCGGGGGACCACTGTACTATAAAAACAGAAACATAGGCGGGGAAGAGTAGACAGATGAGGGAACAAATATCTCTATATCTGGGGAGGGTAACTAGGTTGGAAAGGCCTGTCGGAAGAGATCTGTCTTGAGTGCTTTCTTAAAAGCTGTCAGAGTGGGAATGTGACGAATCTCCTCCGGCAGTTGTTCCATAGTTTTGGAGCAGTAATAGAAAAGGCCCTCTAGGAGACTGATGTTAGCCTAGATATTTTTGGCTGTAGTAGATTTCTTCCAGAGGACCTTAGTGTGCGGGACAGACAATAGGGAAGAAGGTGTTTCCTCAAGTACTCTGGGTCCAAGCAACTTTAGGAGTCATCCCGTTCCGGACTCCCTCCCTCCCGGCGTTAGGGGAATTTGTGTATTCTTGGGCCCTATTTAAATGAATGGGACTCGGCGCAGTGGAGCGGCCACTCCCGCCACAGACACAGGCGCCATTAACCCTTATGGGGCATGTCGCCCCTTTTCCCAGTGTGGCTTTTAGTGTATGCTGAAATCCACGTAAGGCGTGCCCACGTATGACACAGGTGCACTGTACACGCATGCACACACATATAGGTGTTCACAAAAACACACAAGAACTAGGTAACAAAGGTAGGATTGGTGAGTAGATGTTAGACTTTGCTAATGGTAATACATAACCTAGACGGAACTTGATTCCAATTGCTGAGGGTCCAAAATCGGGAGAGAAGTCAGTAACTCCCATGGCAAGTGGAGCTGGCGAGTGTAGAGAGGTGTTTAGCAATGTAAACCAACGAAATATCTGCCTGCAACTGGACTGATCCAGAAGAACAACCAGTTGGTATATTTATACTGAAATTGTTGCTAGTGGGCAGAAACCAAGTTTTCTATAAGGTTTAAATCGTTTTAGAAAGTTTCCTTGGTGGGGAAAATATGGTCCAAAATCAAATTGAATGCAATGGGTGCTTGGTGCAAATACCTCAGGCATAAGGGATTAGCACACCGGTCCTCAGGTCCTTGTTGGCTATGAATTTCAGTTCCATTCACAAGCCAATGTACAGCGCAATGTGAACACGATGCTCCCAGATGCAGCTCAACAATAACATAGCACAGTATGGAAACAACTTTCCAGATACAGGTATTGGCAATGCACTGACCACTTTTCACACTTAAAAATAAGTCACAGACACAGTTGATTTCATCCGAATCTTTGGAGGTTCTCTATCTTGAGTTACAATATAATAAAAATATTTGCAAGCTCTCCTCTCTGACTTCCATCATGTTCACCATCTCTTCTATAAACAACTCCAATGCAATCCTCTCCACAGCAATCCACATGTGAGCTGTATAGTCTATTGGTTGTGATTCATCTGGTGCCACACAGCATGAAGCCTCCTTTGCAGTTAGCTTGCATCATGCCATGTTCTCAGACTCAGGACTCTCTGGCCGTCTCACAGGATATGAGGACACTTTTCAATCAAAATATTTGTACACATGTTTAAAGGAATCTTTTTTCAACAGTCTGTATGACTATCTGCTTGTACTGATTACCTCAAGGTAGTTCCTCACAATCTCTTCTTTGCCAGCTCCTGTGAGTAAGGATGTAATCGTTTCATGGATTTGGGGCATCTGCAACAGAGTCATGCTCAGGTCACCCACTCCAACTTTATTAATTTAATATCAAATAGAGAGGTGTGAATGTAGGGCTAAATTTTGGGATAACACTTTCCTCTCTTAACTCAGTATTATCTGTCATTATCCTTCTTTACAGAAGAACTTGTCAGTCATGAGAGAGTCCACACATCAGAGAAGCCATACAACTGTCAGAATTGTGGGAAACATTTTGCGTACAAGTCGATCCTTGTCAAGCATCGGAGAGTCCACACCGGAGAGAAGCCATACAAATGCCAGCATTGTGGGAAATGTTTTTCTTT
>JACSCI010000888.1:1251-19949 GCA_016801065.1 Sceloporus tristichus
TGCAAGCTAACTGCAGAGGTCACTTCATGCTGTTTGTGAACACTTACGTGTGTGTGTGTGTGTGTGTGTGTGTGTGTGTGTGTATTATGCTTTTCCCCTCAATAAAACATAAAAAAACCTATTTCAAATGCCTCTGAAGATCTGTTTGATTCAGGACCTGCTATAGCTGGGCTGGATCCAGAGGTCACTGTTGCCCCAGTAAAACTATCTCGTTCTATTGAGCAAAGTACCAAATTCCCCTAAAAGCATAGCACTCCAGCATTCTGGGTAACAAAGGGCCTCTTGAATCAACCATGGAGATAAGCAAGCTCAGGTAGGAAAAGAAACATTAGAGAACATTGCCATTGTTCTCTAAGCCATTGCAGGGCCAACAGAAGGATTTTACCCAAGATGTCTCTCCAGAGTCTCTAAAGGCTTGAAGAGGGGCCCAAAAAGCCAGGAAACTTGGTTAGGGAAGGGCTGAGGAGCATTTGGAGTCAAAAAGCATTTATCTCCATGGTTCCTTCCCACAAAATCCTACAATTGACAGTTTAAATTAGGATATTTGGAATCCTAAGAAAGTGGAGAGCAATAGTGACTCACTAAACTACAAATTCCAAGATTTCACAGAAAGCTGCTACGACAAACGATGTGTGAAAGGGATCTAGGAGTCCTGGTAGACCACAACTTGAACCTGGGTCAACAGTTTGATGCAGCAGCTAAAAAGGCCAATGTGATTCTAGGCTACATAAATATGGGTATAGTGTTATGGCAGGGGTTGGACTGGATGGCCTTTCTAGTTTCGTTCAACTCTTTGATTCTGTGTTATAGATTAAGGGACGTAATAGTGCAATTCTGTTCTACTTTGGTCAGACCCTCACTTGGAATACTGTGTCCATTTCTGGTCACCATAATTCAAAAAGGATGTTGAGAAGCTGGAGTTTATCCAAAGGAGAGCAATGAAAATGGTGAAGGGTTTGGAAACCATCAAGCCCTATGAGGAGTGGTTTAGGGATCTGGGAATGTTTAGCCTGGAGAAGAGAAGGTTAAGAGTGGATAGCCCTGTTCAAATATATGAAGAGATACTGAGGATGGAGCAAGCTTGCTTTCTGCTGCTCTAGAGCAAAGGACAGGAAAAGAGGTTCCACCAAAACATTAGGAGGAAATTCCTGACAGTAAGAGCTATTCAACAGTGGAATACACTCCCCCAGAGCATGGTAGTGTCTCATTATTATTATTATTATTATTATTATTAATTTCTAAAGCGCTCCTTCTTTGAAGGTCTTTAAACAAAGGCTAGGTGGCCATCTGCTGGTGAGGCTTTCAATGTGTATTCCTGCATGGCAAGGGGTTGAACTAGATGGTCCTTGTTTTAAGTCTTTGATTCTATAATTCTAAAGTGGAATCATAGTGCCATGATAATGTAGAATGAAAGGGCCCTCAGTCTTCATAGTAAGGGCAATGAATTCAGCTTCCTTACCCACAGAGGCCACATTCTCGTAATTCTCCATCATCACATCCTTGTACATAAGTCTCTGCTTCTTTGTCAGCAGTTTCCATTCCTCCTCAGTGAAATATACCGCCACATCTGCAAAGGTCACCTGCAATAGAAAATAGCCCTCATCCAGAGAATGACTAGTAAAAGGGGAGGGAGAAGCACATGATGCTTCCCAAAAATTATTTGATCACCTCAGAATTTAGTCCAGGAAATAAACTTTAAATTCCTTTAGCAAGAAAAAAGCTACTGCCTTTGAGGTCCAGTTTGTCTTGAATTCTTTCAATGTAATATACAATATAATTTAGGCCATGGCTGGGATATTAATGATAGATTAGACTACTGACTATCCCGACACGTATAGTACATTTAGCCTCCAAAGATTGTAGTGCATTTAGCCATTTGTTGCCAAATTTCAGAGGCGAATGTCATTTTTAAAAAGCGTTCGGGGGAGCACTGTGGGCTTGAGGGCCATGGGTCCACCCCCAATTTAGATCCAGAGACATTCTCCCATATCCCCCAACATTTCACACATGGAAAAAACAACATATATGTGGACAAGCAACAGCAGAGAGTGGTGAAGATGGACAAAGTTGTTTATGAAGAAGATCACACAAGTGGGAAAGGGCACAACAGTTTGTTTTTGCCTCAGACTCATAGCAAGGGCAAGTCCCTGCCTCCTTCTTTTTTCTGCAACCCCCCCTTTTGAGTTGATGGGCTGCAAACTCCTTGGCAATCATTATGCAGAAATTGAAATGAGCTGGGAAATTGGGAAAGTGGGAGGAGAAGAGAGAAACCAGGACATTATAAAAGCCCTCAAAATATTGGGATGACAGAGGAATAACCAGGACTGTCTCTGCCAAACTCGGACAGTACTTTATTTGCTTCCTTTCATAAATTGGCCCAGCAGTGACCCAGATGAAGCTAATAGAAAAGTGACTCACCAAAGAGTTCTTGTACCTCGGCAGCCTCCTTCTCTTGGAGCCCAACTCCCTCCAGTTGGCCTCTGTGTTGGCCATCAGGTGGGCAGGGGGTCCTGGTGGTCCTGAACTTGGGTCACTTCCAGAAAGAGAGGCCCCAAAGCCGTGTACAAGGAGGCCGAGATGAAGGTCCTGAGAAAAGGGACCAGGGTTAGGATTGGCTTGGCAAGAAACCCTGCAGCACTCAAAGACACAGAGAACAGCATCCTGCTGGTGACACACCCAGCTAGGGCCCAAATGGAGGGTCTCTCTCCCCACCTCTCTCTCCCAGCCCCCAAAGCCCAGCCTCCCCATTGGCCCTGGGTCCCCTGCTTCCCCTTCCTCAGACCCCCACCGGCCCCTTCCTTCCTGCCTGCCTGCCTTCCTTCCTTCCTTCTCCCCAAAATGGAGGGCCAGAGGCAGAAAGGGACACACTGCCTTCCCTTTGGCCCAAGGAGCCTGGCCTCCTTCTCTCTCTGGAGCCTCAGGGAGAGAAGGAGGAGCCTCTCAGTTCAACTGAGGAGGCCTCAGAGAAGGTTCCGGAAGATTATTCCCCACAGTCACAAGCAGTACAAAATGGCCGCCAGAACACAAAACAGATGGCAGTTTGAGGCCTTCAGGGAACTCAAAATGGAGGATGAAAGGGCCCCAAGGTTGGAAGGGACCCCAAACAGGATTTCTGATCCTAAACAACACAGAAAGGTTTTCCTGATGGCACCCGATGGCTGTGAGAACAGAAAAAGGCCCCAAACAGAATTTCCAAACCTTAACAACACCTAAACATTTTCCTGATGCTATTGAAAGGAGGAACCTGATCCCCTCCTTAATTACAATCAATAGTGAAAGATATTAATATTTATATCAAGAGTGCCCATCGTCCACAACCCAGCTCAGGTCTTGACCGCTGAGGGAGGCCAGTCCAGCTGCAGGACTGGGACCAGTTTAACTGCCCTGGCTCAGTGCTAGGGAATCATGGGAAATGTAGTTTTGTGAAACATTGAGCCTTCTCTTTCAGAGACCTTTGGTGCCACAATAAACTCCAGTTCCCAGGATTCCCTAGCACTGGGCCAGGGCAGTTAAAGCGCTCTCAGACTGGACTATTGCTGCCTTGTGTTTTGGACCTTTCTTGGCCGCAAACTGTCCATAGCCTGCAATGCATCTCCTAATTCTGTTGGCAGTCCCTCCCTCCCAACACTTTCTCATTTCCCCCCAAAACCAGCACAAAGCTGGCAGATGGAAAGAGGTTTTAAAGCAGCATTTAAATCTGCCATATTTGTTTTTAAAAGACTAAATGTCTCAAATGCTATTATCAGTTTTGTAGCTATTAATACAGAAAGACGTAGAGTGCAAACTCCTCAAGTACCTTTATTTTCTGGAGTGAGATGGGCTTTTCCAACTGACTCTCTGTGATGATCTCCGGTGGTCCAAGCAGCCAAACTGCGGCCCTGTAATAATAATAATAATAATAATAATAATAATAATAATAATAATGTTTTTATACCCCTGTCTTCAGCCAAAAGGCTATCAGAGTGTCTTACAAATTGTTAATTAGACATTTAGATATTATGGCTCTTACACCAGCAGACCCTTAATTTCCTTAAATCACGCTGCCATCATCCAGTGAATTATAAAAGGGTTTCCCTTAACCTACACTGGGACCGGTTAAGGAACCTTATTTCTACTTCTTTGCTGATCTTCCCAAGCATCAACCGAGCCAAGACACATGAAAAAGGAGCATCGAGTAGTAGATACTCCAAGGAGGTATTTATTATAGATAACAAAATATCTAAAGAGATATCTATTATAAATAACAAAATATAACTGAAATATAAGTCACACAAGATATTAAGAGTCTTGCAGGTACAGTATTTGAAAGTATATAATGTTCAATTCATACAAGCTATTAAAGAAAGAAATAAACCTAAGCGTCCAATTCTGAGACTAACTTCCAAGATCCACTCTTTAACTCTCTCTCTCTCGATCTCTAACCGACACAATTCCCCCAACTGTCTCTTGGTCTCTCAGGCCTTATATCTCCTTCTCACGGAAGCTTCCAGAAGAACCTTGTTCTCTGATTGGTCAAGAGAGCCTTCCGTAGCAGTGATGTCATTCTGCATTTGCATAAACCTCCCTTTTCTGCCTGAAGAAGACCTCCATTGACTGGAGCCCAGTCATTACACTTTCCCAAGGCAAGGCTTGCACCTATTTCCCAATGTTGTTCTTGGGGTGTGCCTTCCAGTTGTTTCCAGGTCTTATGGCAGTGATGGTGAACCTATGGCACGCGTGCCAGTGTTGCCACTCAGAGCCTTCTCTGTGGGCACATGTGCCGTTGCCCCAGCACAGAGTTTGCCAGAGTTTCTTACTAGAAAGCCAGAGGGACATGGCGCTTGGCAATAAATAAGTGGGTTTGGTTAGTTTGGGCACTTGGCCTCTAAAAGGTTCACCATCACTGTCTTCTGGTGACCTTATGGGAGTCTCTGAAGAGATTTTCTTGGCAGGTTCCTTCAGAGTGGGTTTCCATGGCCTTCCTCTGAGGCTGAGAGAGTGTGACTTGCCCAAGGCTTCAGTTCTTTTGGAAGCCTCTTTGCTTTATCTTCTAGAAGGCAGCTGAAGTGTTGCTTCTTGCTCTGAAGAATGAGAGGAACCTTCTGGTATCCAAAAGGATGACATTCTCTGGAGTTATGTCTGATAATATGAATATATAGGATTGCAATACCTGTTCATTTATTAAAAGGTTTATAGTGCACCCCATATCATAGAATCTCATAGATATGTCCCTTAATAGCAGTTAACCACATTAAACAGTATATATATTATAAACATGAAACAAGCTAGACAAGAGGCCTCCAGGCTGCACCTGGACCTTTCGCCTTGGCGGCGGCAGTGGAACTGTAGCACCTTCTGTGGTGGTGATGGTGGTGGCGGAGAGGAGGCCAAGGAGAGCGCCAGAGGCCTCCTCTCCGCTGCCGCCTCTGCGTGAGGGCTGGGTGCTGGGCTGGAGGCTTCTTGGCCTCCAACACCCAAACCTGGCCCTTTTGCGCCGGTCACCACCCAGCCCTTCCGCAGTAGCGACAGTGGTGGCGTGGAGGCCGAGCTGGAGAGGCAGCTTCTGGCGCTGCTCTTCCACCTCCTCTTCGCTGCCACTGCCACAATCACTGCCACCTCTGTTTAAGGGCCAGATGGTGGGCTGGAGACCTCTTGACCTCCAACACCCCCACGCGGCCTTTCCCCCAACCGTGGCAGTGAGGAGGGAAAAAGTTGGGGAGGGGAGGAGAGGGACTTTTGTCCCCAATGTCGCCGCACGTGGACTTGAGCATACGTGGATTTTGGTATATGCGGGGGGGGGGGGATCCAGAAAGGATCCCCCTGTATTCCAGGGGCCCATTATATTCGCAAGCAAAGGAGGGCCAAGAGAGCCCTGAAAAGCCTTGCCTTGGCGTGGCTCTGGATCTCTGGTGCTGCAACAAACTACAAATCTCATGATTCCACAGGATGGAGCCAGGAGAGTTAACACAGTTTCAAACTGGAATATTTCTGCAGTGCAGATACAGCCAGAGTTGGTTGTAAAAGGGCAGAAGCACCAAATGTCTGGTTTTTTCCCTTTTAATAATGTTTTTACTTTCAAAAACTAAGCACTTTGTTTTTCTGTCTAATCCTGATTTTTGTTGTTGTTTGTTTGTTTCATTCTTGGTAATATGAGATGGTCTGGTTTGTCAACTTCCTTCATGTGTACAAATCTCTTAATAAGAAAAGTGAAGAGACTTTTAAAACCTCCAAATGGAGCTACTTTTGGCCTTTTTTGCGGGGACAAGCCTCCTCTTAGAAGCCAAAGCCCAATGTTTGTGAAGAATAATAATAAGGCTTGTATTAAAACTATCTTCCTATTTCTGATCCCTTGTAAAACCCATGATCCCCAGAAGGAGCAGAGCTGTGTAATAAGAAAACCCTCTCAGAAAAGAGACACAAAAGACACACAAAGAGACACACTTCCTTCCTTTTGGCCCAAGGAGCCTGGCCTCCTTCTGACTCTGGAGCCTCAGGAGAGAAAGAGAAGCCTCTGTTCAACTGAGGCCTCAGAGAAGGTTCCAGAACATTATTCCCCACAGTCACAAGCAGAACACAAAATGGCCATAAGAAAACAAAATGTGATATGGTCAAGGGGCGGGGTCTTCCAGGTCCTCTGCCCCCATTGGCCAGCCTCAAAAAGAGGTAGAGCTTCTGCTTCTCCATTTAGCTCTGCGGGCAGAAGAGAGAGTGAGGAGCAAGGAGGAGAGTTTTAGAGGGAGGAGACAGACAGACAGACAGAGAGGAAGGAAGGAGAGAGAGGGGGGGAGTGGAGCAACAGTAGAGAGACAGGCCTGGAGCCACTAGGCTTCACTGCTGCACTGAGGTCTGGCTTGGGTCTAGTGCTGCTGCTGCTTTCCTTTGGCCACTGCCATTAAGGTGGGGAGGAAGGAGGCCCAGCAGCCCTTCTAGGCATGGCCCACTCTCTGAAGGTGGGAGAGTGGGACTCCCCAAAAGGGATTTCAATGCTTTTAATGGTGGCTCTCATGATGTAGCAAAGATGATGATCATGATGATGATGATGATGATGATGATGATGATGATGATGATGATATCAGGCCTGTGGGGGAGATAGAGCTGCTGCCAGACCTTAATCATCATTAAAGCCACCATTGCTGGGCATTCTTGCTCTGCAACACTGTAATGGCATTGGCTCAGTGCTATGGAACTCTGGGAATGTTCTTTTGGTTTGGCATTTTAGGTGTTGTTAAGGTTTGGAAATCCTGTTTGAGGACCTTCTGACTTTGGGGCCCTTTCATCCTCCATTTTGGGTTCCCTGAAGGCCTAAAACTGCCAAATGCTGAGGCAGAGGCGGCCATTTTGTGTTCTGGTGGCCATTTTGTGCTGCTTGTGACTGTGGGGAATAATGTTCCAGAACCTTCTCTGAGGCCTCAGTTGAACAGAGGCTTCTCTTTCTCTCCTGAGGCTCCAGAGTCAGAAGGAGGCCCTTCTGAGTCCAGCTCCGCAGCTTGGGCTCCATTCTGGAAGGAAGGAAGGAAAAAGGAAGGAAGGTTGTAGTCCTTCCCTTCTTCCAAATGCCGACAATGGAATAAGCAGCAGCAACTAGGGCTTTGCGATCCCTGCGCATGCTCAAGAGGGGCCTTTGGTGGCAAATGTGCATGCAGAGTCTCAGCCCCTGAATCTGCTGCCCTCACAGCCTACTCTGAGGGAGGAAGTGGGGAGAGCCCTCATTCATTCAGAATGGCTGGAGGATCTTCTGAGGAAGGGGTGATGTAAGAAGGACGGAAACCTGATTTCCTCCCCGCAAAGAAAGGCAGGGAGCCTGCCAGGCCTCCTCTCCCTTCTCTCCCTTCCCTGCCCCTCCTCTGGGGATTCCTTGAGGCCCAGGTACTTGGGGGGGTTATTTTGAGGAAAGAGGAAAGGGGGGACCCTTGGAGAGAGGTGTGGCCATGGAGGGGAGGGGGATTCAAAGGTAAAAAGGACTTTCAGGAGCCCCTCCCTTCCTGGACAGTGGGGCAGAGGAGAGACCCTCCCTTCTGATGACTCATTTAGGGAAGAGTTTTGTGCCAAATACAAAGCATCACACAGAATAGGGTTCAATAGCATTGGAAACAACATTTGGGGGGTGGGGGGAGAGACGTTTTCTCTGGGGTCCTGGGAGAGGGAGCTCTGTCTGGGTGGGGGAAAGAGCCAAAATCTAGGCCAAATCCAAGGGGAGGGAAATGGAGGGACCCCAAAGCCCCATCTGGGGAGAGTGACACTTCCCTGGCAACCTGGGAACTAGGCTTAAAGGCCCACAGTTTCCAAATTAGGCATCCCCCACACATACATACCTTTCACAACAACCCTGCGGAGGAGGACCAACAGAGAGACCCACAGCCCCAAAAAGAACACCCTCCTCCTAGTTTTCGGAACATGCTGAACAAGCCTTGAACTCCCTTGAAAGGATGTAGGTAAAAGGAGTAGAAGGAAGGAATAAAGGAGTGAAAATGCCAAGAGAAGAGAATCATAAAGGGACGGCTTAAGTGGGTGGGGGGGGATGTGGAACCTGATTCAGGTGCCTGCCCCCAGAACCCATCATTAGAGCCTACCACAGATCACTGTGATGCTTTAAATGACTATTTCACAGATAACATTTCTCAGATAAGAGCTGACTTGGATGCCAGCATTATTTTGAGGCTATAGGTGAGGTGTCCAGTGACTCAGTGAATAAGATCATACTGGATCAAATTGTATCTGTGAGTACTGAGGACGTAGACAAGCTCCTTAGAAGTGTAAAGAAGACAACTTTCCCCCTCGACCCTTGCACTTCATGGCTGGTCCTCCAAGGAGGAGATGCATTTAGGACTCACCTGAGATGTATCATAGATCCACCTCTTAGGGAGGGCTATTTTCCATCTTGCTTAAAAGAAGGGGTGTTATGGTCGCTTCTGAAAAAGCCCTCCCTAGATCCCTTGGACATGAACAATTACAGACTGGTCCCCCATCTTCCATTTCTAAACAAGGTGATTGAGAGGGCAGTTGCTCTTCAAGTTCAAGTGGTCTTGGATGAAACAGATTATCTAGACCGTTTTCAAATTGGCTTCAGGACAGGATACAGAGTCAAGATTGCTATGGTCTCCTTAGATGATCTCCGCTTGAGCATCGACAGGGGAAGTATGACCCTATCAGTGCTTTTGGACCTCTCAGTGGCTTTCGATACCGTCAACCATGGTATCCTTCTGGAAAGCCTGAGGGAATTGGGGATCGGGGGCACTGCGTTGCGGTGGTTTTGGTCCTATCTCAGAAGCAGATTCCAGATGGTGATGCTTGGGGACAGTTGCTCCTCCAAAAGGGATCTTAAATTTGGCATCCTTTGTCGCATCATCCTGTTCCGAATGCTATTTAACATTTACATGAAACCGCCTGGAGAGATCATCCAGAGGTATGGGATGGGGTTTTATCAGTACGCTTATGACATCCAGTATCTCTCCATGCCCAGACTTCAGCGTCAACTAAGGAAGGCATCTCCCCTCTGAATGAATGTCTGGAGGGAGTAATGAGCAAGATGAGGAAATCAGATTGAAAGCGAATCCATTTAAGACAGAAGTACTTGTTGTTGGAGCCTCTAACCCAGGTATGGAGGTTTGTCTACTGCTCCTGGACGGGATCACAGTTCCCCTAAAGGACTATGTTTGCAGTTTGGGGGTGCTCCTGGTTCCTTTGCTCCGGATGTCAGCTCAGATAGATGCGACGGCCAAGAGTGGCTGTTATCAGCTTCGGTTGATACGCCATCTGCGCCCTTTCCTGGAACCTAAAGACCCCCAAACTATGGTTCATGCACTGGTAAGTTCACATCTTGACTTCTGCAATGCGCTCTGCATAGGGCTACCCTTGCAGTAAGTCTGGAAACTTCAACTAATTCAAAATAAAGGCTATGGGCCCTTACTCCTCCTCTTTCTGGAGGGACTGAGCATGCTCAGTGGGAGCCAGGACAGCCATCTTCCTTCAGGGCAGAGGGGCTTCAGGGGCTGCTACTGAGCATGCCCAGATCTCCCAAGAAGCATCTTCCCTCAGTGTTTCCATGGTGACAACAGACTCTGCCTGGCAACAGTGAAGGAGGCCTTTCTTTTTTGTTTTGGCGCTTTATAAAGCGCCCAAAAAGAGTGCTCTGGCGGTGCCTGTGTTTGCTGTGCGAGGGAGCCGCAGAGGACAAACCGCACAACTCCCCCATGCAGCAAAAAGAACCCGCAAAAAGCGGTGCAGCAGTGTCACATCCGCGCTGCAATGTGCGGACAGTAAGTATCCGGCACGTCAAAATGGCGGCGCCCATGTGTATAGGGTGCCACCATTTTGACGTCCCCAGTACGTACTAGGGATGAGGCCTGATTGGACGCTGCATCCTCGGCCAACCCCTAGTATGTACTGGGCGCAGAGCCAAGGTCCATCTGTAATGGGCCTTTGTTTCTTTCTGTTTTGGGAGAGGAGAGTGGGAAGAGCTTCAACACGAGAGATGGTCCTCTCTTACCTGAAAAGAGACCAATGTATATTCACACACACAGACCCTTTGATTCCCCTCTGAAATATCATAGACCCACGGAGGTTCCCAAGAGAGAGAAGGAGGCCTGGCAGCCAGAGGAGCCTTTCTGCCTTGGCAGGGAAGGGAAGGGAAGGTGGGGGCCTCCATGGGGGACTCCCAAATTGGGTTCTTCTGTGAGAATAAGGACTGAAGGGGAAGAGGCCGGAGGAAGAGGAGAAGAAGGGCCTTACTTGCTCCAGCCCCCAAAGCTGCCTCCCTGCAGGAGACCCTGCAGAACCCATCATTGGCTCCAAAATGCCTTCATTGACTGCAAACTACATTGAACCTTAATAATAATAATACCAACATAATAATACAAACATCATCAGTAATAATAACTAAAACCAGAATACAGTATTAGTTATTAAGGATGTTTGAAGAAGATTTGGACAATAAATATGGGAAGGCGCTGTTTTATAGGACAACCTTAGCTAGAATAATGTTTGCCCAAAACTGGAAGTCAAAATCTATCCCAGAAAAGGAGGTTTCCTGAAGGACTGAGACTGGTCCATTGTGACCTCTGGCTGATACTCTTTGCCTAAAGGATCCAGACTGCCTCATTGGGATCTCAGGCTGATGTTCCTTACCTGAAGCATTGAGACTGGCCTATTGGGACTTTAGGCTGTGGCTTCTTTCCTGAAGTCTATAGACTGGCCCATTGTAACTTCAGGCTCATGCACCTTACCTGAAGGATTGGGACTAGACTATTGTGACTCAAGGCCTGTGCTCCTTACCTTACCTGAAGCTTTGACATTGGCCTCTTGCAACCTCATGCTGATTCTCCTTGCCTGAAAGATTGAGACGGGACTATTACGAGTTCAGGCTGGTGCTCTTTACCTGAAGGATTGAGATGATACTGTTGTGACTTCACGGTGGAGCTCTTTACATTGAGACTGTCCCATTGTGATCTCAGAATCATAGACTCATAGAATTCTAGAGCTGGAAGAGACCACTAGGACCATCCAGCCCACCCCTTGCCATGCAGGAACTCTCAATCAAAGCACCGCTTACTGATGGCCATCCAGCTTCTCTTTAAAGTTGTCCAGGGAAGGAGAATCCTCCACACTCCTAGGAAGGAGTACGTTTCACTGTCCAACAGCTCTTATTGTCATTTAATTCCTCCTAATGTTGAGTTGGAATCGCTTTTCCTGGAGCTTGCATCCATTGTTCCAGGTCCTATTCTCTGGAGCAGCAGGAAACAAGCTTGCTCCCTCCTCAATATGACATCCCTTCAAATATTTAAACAGGGCTGTCATATTACTTCTTAAGTTTCTCTTCTCAAGGCTAAACATCCCCAGCTCCCTGAGTCTTTCCTCATAGCTCATGGTTTCCAGACCCTTCACCATTTCAGTCTGACTCCTTTGGACATGCTCCAGTTTCTTCACATCCTTTTTGAATTGTGGGGCCCAGAACTGGACATAGTATTCCAGGTGAGTCCTGACCACAGCAGAATAGAGGGGCATTATTACTTCCCTTGATCTAGACAATATACTTCTATTGATGCAGCCAAAAATCGCACTGGCCTTTTTAGCTGCTGCATTGCACTGTTGTCTCATGTTCAGCTTGTGGTCTACTTGAACTCCTAGATCCATTTCATAAGTATTTTCATTCAGCCAGGTGTCACCCATCCTGTATCTGTGCATTTCATTATTCTGCCCTTAATGCAGTACTTTATATTTCTCCTTGTCGAATTTCATTTTGTTAGCTTTGGCCCAGTTTTCTAGTCTGTTCAGGTCATTTTGAATTTTGATCCTGTCTTCTAGACTATTAGCTACTGTTCCTAATTTGGTGTCATCTGCAAATTTGATAAGTACGTCTCCAATTCTGTCATCCAAGTCATTGATAAAGATGTAGAATAGCACTGGGCCCAGGACAGAGCCCCATTGGACACCCCACTGGTCACTTCTCTCCAGTATGAAAAGGAGCCATTGCTGAGCATCCTTTGGGTTTGGTCAGTCAACCAATTATGAATCCATGTAACAGTTGCCTTGTCCATCTTGTTTCATGTTTTTGTTTTATATACGGTTTAATTTGGTTAACTTTTATTAAAGGACATATCTATGAGATTCTATGATATGGGGTTCCCTATAAACCTTTTAATAAATAAACAGGTATTTCAATCCTATATATTCATATTATCAGATATAACTCCAGAGAATGTTAGCCTTTTGGATGCCAGAAGGTTCCTCTCATTCTTCAGAGCAAGAAGCAACACCTCAGCTGCCTTCTAGAAGATAAAGCAGAAAGGCTTCCAAAAGGACTGAAGCCTTGAGCAAGTCACACTCTCTCAGCCTCAGAGGATGGCCATGGGAAACCCACTCTGAAGAAACCTGACAAGAAAACCCCTTCAGAGACTCCCATAAGGTCACCATAAGACCTGGAAACAACTGGGAGGCAGACCCCAAGAACAACATTGGGAAATAGGGGCAAGCCTTGCCTTGGGAAAGTGTAATGACTGGGCTCCAGTCAATGGAGGTCTTCTTCAGGCACTAAAGGGAGAAAAAGTCTAGGGAACCAGCCGATTTCATTCATTATAAATTCATCCTTTTATCTTTTTCACGCGCTCTGTCTATGGCAAAACAGAACTATTTTAAATCACTGATTTGCGCTAATGAGAGGCGTCCGCAGCGTTTGTTCTCCTGCTTCAATACACTACTCAAACCTTCCTCTCCCCCTGTCTTCTCATCTTTTTCCCCCACTGACTTAGCCAACTACTTCATCACAAAAGTCACTACTATTCGATCTGAAATAGTTCCTCCCGACTTGCCCCCTACCACTAACCTCCTGGTACCTTCTACTAATAAACTCTCTGTGTTTCCCCCTGTTTCTCTGGATGAACTCTCTAAGCTGCTAAATTCTTCCAAACCTACTACCTGTTCTCTTAATAATAATAATAAATTTTATTTATATCCCGCCCTTCCATGGATATGATCAGGGCGGCGTACAAAATTTTTTTCAAAAAACATTACAATACAAGGTTAAAATCCAATAATCAGTTAAAAACATTACTACAAAACAGGAACAGGAAACAGTAAAATAAAAAAGCACATAGCAGGGGCAAAAAATAAAATAAAAAAAATTAAACATCAATCCAGGGTCAAGGAGAAAGAGGGGAAAAGGGGCAAGAAAATAAATAAACAAATTAAGGTGGGAAGGCCAGCCGGAATAAGTATGTTTTTAACTGTTTTTTAAAAACAGCTAACGAGGCGGCGGAGCGAAGCTCTGCAGGGAGCTTATTCCAGAGGGGAGGGGCAGCAGTAGTAAAAGCCCTCTGTGAGGTCCGCACATGATTGGACCTAGGGACCTCCAACAGTTTAGTCCCAGTAGTTCTGAGTGTGCGAGGCGGATTATATGGGAAGAGGCGGTCCTCCAAGTACCCTGGGCCCAAGCCATTTAGGGCTTTATAGGTCAAAACCAACACCTTGTATTGAGCTCGGAAGCGAATAGGCAGCCAGTGAAGATCTTTTAGAATAGGTGTTACATGGTCTGACCTGGAACTGCCAGCGACCAATCTGGCTGCCATATTCTGCACCAATTGCAGCTTCCGGGTTTGGTACAAGGGTTGCCCCATGTAGAGCGCATTGCAGAAATCCAATCGAGAGGTTACCAAAGCATGTACAACAGTTTCTAGGTCCTTTCGGTCCAGGTAGGGACGCAGCTGGCGTATCAGCCGGAGCTGATAACAGGCACTCCTGACCGTCGCATCCACCTGAGAAGTCAACTGGAGCGACGAGTCAAGGAGCACTCCCAAGCTGCGCACCGAGTCCTTCAGGGGGAGCGTGACCCCGTTCAGGACCGGGCGACAGATCTCACCACCAGAAACCGGGGAACCTATCACCAGTACTTCCGTTTTCCCTGGATTCACGCTGAGTTTGTTTTCCCTCATCCAGCCCATTACCGACGCCAAGCAGGCATCTAGAGGAGAGATGCCATCCTTAGTTACTGCATCAGTCGGAGACATAGAGAAAATTATCTGGGTGTCATCAGCGTACTGATAACACCGCGCCCCATGTCTCCGGATGATCTCTCCCAGCGGCTTCATGTAAATGTTGAATAGCATAGGGGACAAAATCGCTCCCTGAGGGACACCAGATGTCAGGGCCCTCCTATCGGAGCGACAGTCCCCCAGCTCCACCATCTGGGACCTGCCCGAGAGGTAGGAACGGAACCACTGCAAGGCAGTGCCTCCAATTCCCAACTCCCTCAGGCGTCCCAGAAGGATACCGTGGTCAATGGTATCGAAGGCCGCTGAGATATCCAAAAGCACTAACAGGGACACGCTCCCCCTGTCCATGCCCAGACGGAGATCATCAACTAAGGCGACCATGGCAGTCTCAACTCCATAGCCCGCCCGGAAGCCGGTTTGAAATGGGTCTAGAAAATCGGTGTCGTCCAAGATCGACTGAAGCTGGAAGGCGACTGCTCTCTCGATCACCTTCCCCAAAAAAGGTAGCAGCGAGATCGGTCTATAATTATTATGGAGCAGGGGGTCTAAGGAGGGCTTCTTTAGCAGGGGTTTAACCACTGCTAGTTTTAATTTGGATGGAAACTGACCCTCACTTAGAGATGTATTGATTATGTGATGCAACATTAGTCGCACCACATCTCCCCCCAGAGCTGTCAACCATGAGGGACAGGGATCAAGAGAGCAAGTCGTCCTCCTAACACTTCGGAGGATCTTGTCTACTTCATCGGTACTAACAAACTCAAAGTGATCCAGTATAACAGGGACCACGGACGCTTCGGACACCTCTACTACAGGATCTGCACAAAGACTGGCGTCGAGATCAGCCCTTACCCGAGAGATTTTATCCGCAAAGAAGTTGTTAAAATCGTCGCAGCAGGCTTTAGATGGCTCCAAAATAGGGCTCAGGGTGGGAGGGAGCCGAGTTAGCTCCCTCACAACCCTGAACAGCTCTGCCGGACGCGACTCTGCGGACGCAATACGTGCAGCATAGAAAGAATTCTTTGCTGCACGTATTGCCACTCCATAAGCTCTCAAATGAGAGCGAAGGAGTGTCCTGTCGGACAAGTGCTGATGTCTTCGCCATTTGTGCTCTAGTCGTTGCACGACCCGCTTCCTTACCCTGAGATCTTCTGTATACCAGGGATGTTTATTGGAAGCAGGCCGGAAAGGACGCTTGGGAGCGATACTGTATATAGCCCTAGAGAGATTAGTATCCCAGATGTCGGTAAGGGCATCAACAGAATCACCGTCAGAGCCAGTCGTATACCCCTCTAGGGCTTGATCCTATTCCCTCCTGTCTCCTAATATCTATAGCCCCTTCTCTTCTGCCCTCGCTCCTCTATATCTTTAATCTATCTCTCTCTTTGGGTTCCTTCCCTTCTGACTTCAAACATGCTCTCGTTTCCCCAATTCTGAAGAAACCCTCTCTCGACCCCTCTTCTTTGTCTAGCTATCGTCCAATTTCTCTTCTTCCTTTTCTTTCTAAGGTCCTAGAACGGGTCGTTTATTCTCGCTGTATTAAGTTTCTTGAAGCCAACTCCATCCTAGACCCTTTCCAGTCTGGCTTCCGCCCACGGCACTCTACAGAGACAGCCCTCACCAAGATCTCAAATGATCTCTTGCGGGCCAAGGCAAACGGCCTCTACTCTATTCTCATTCTTCTCGATTTGTCTGCAGCCTTTGACACTGTTGATCACTGTCTCCTGGTTGATTTACTTTCTGACCTTGGGTTCGCCGACTCTGCTCTCGACTGGTTTAAATCTTACTTGTCAGCTAGATCTTTTGCAGTGGTCACGGGTGGTCAGACTTCATCCTCTGTTCCGCTATCTGTTGGAGTTCCCCAGGGCTCTGTCTTGGGTCCCCTTCTGTTCTCTCTATACACACTGTCTCTAGGTAAACTCATCAGTTCTTTTGGTTTTTCCTATCATTTGTATGCCGACGACACTCAGCTGTATCTCTCCACCCCTGACCTTTCGACGGGGCTTGAACAGCAAGTTTCTTCTTGTCTGACTGCCATCTCTCAGTGGATGCGGCTTCGGCGCTTGAAGCTCAACATGTCTAAGACTGAGCTTCTCGTCTTTCCACCTAAACCCACCCTTCATTATTCCTTTTCTGTTTCTGTCAACGACACTTCTATTCAACCGGTTCATCAACCCCGCAGTCTTGGCTTCATTTTTGACTCTTCTCTGTCATTTATTCCCCAGATCCAGGCCACCGCCAAGACCTGTAGATTCTTTCTCCACAACATTGCCAAGATCCGTCCATTCCTCTCAATCTCTACTGCCAAGACTCTAGTCCATGCCCTAGTGGTTTCACGACTAGATTATTGTAACCTCCTTCTAACAGGGCTTCCTCTTTCACACCTCCATCCTTTAATATCTGTCCAGTATTCAGCTGCCCGTATTGTCACATCCGCTCGCCGCTTTGACCATGTTTCTCCTCTTTTATCCTCCCTTCATTGGCTCCCCTTCCCCTTTCGCATCCGGTACAAGCTTTTGTTACTGACTTTCAAAGCCCTCCATGGGTTGGCCCCTCCTTACTTATCTGACCTTCTTTCTCCTTACATTCCTACTCGCACCCTCCGCTCTGGTAGTCAGGGTCTCCTGTCACAATGTAGGACTACCACTGCCCCCTCCCGAATTCGTCCCTTCTCGCTTGCTGCCCCTTACTCCTGGAACCTTCTTCCCCCACATGCACACCTCATCACTTCTCTACCCAGTTTCAAAACTGAATTAAAGACTATATTGTTTAGAGAAGCATTCCCAGAGGTGAGCCCCTCTCTGACCCAGGAAGCCTCCTTCTAACCATCCATCAAGAAGCCAAGCCCTTCCTCCAGTCCATCTGCCTTGGTCCAGGCCTCGGAGGTGGAAAAGATCTGCTGGACCTGATCCTATTCCCCACCACCACTCCCTTCTCCTTTTGTGTCGTGTCTTTTAGATTGTAAGCCTGAGGGCAGGGAACCGTCTGACTAAAAAATTTATGTACAGTGCTGTGTAAACTTACAGCGCTTTATAAATAAAGGTTAATAATAATAATAATAATTATGCAAATGCAGAATGACATCACTGCTACGGAAGGCTCCCTTGACCAATCAGAGAGCAAGATAAAGGTTCTTCTGGAAGCTTCCGTGAGAAGGAGATATAAGGCCTGAGAGACCAAGAGACAGTTGGGGGAATTGTGTCGGTTGGAGATCGAGAGAAAGAGAGTTAAAGAGCGGATCTTGGAAGTTAGTTTCAGAATTGTTTGGGTCTATTTATTTTTTAATAGCTTGTATGAATTGAAGATTACTTACAAATATTGTTCCTGCAAGATTCTTAATATCTTGCATTACTTATGTTTTACTTATATTTTGTTATTCTCTCCTTTTGGCTGAAGAGAGGGGTATAAAATTATTATTATTATTATTATTATTATTATTATTATTATTATTATTACTATTATTATTATTTCAGGGCCGCAGTTTGGCTGCTTGGACCACCGGAGATCATCACAGTGAGTCAGTTGGAAAAGCCCATCTCACTCCAGAAAATAAAGGTACTTGAGGAGATTTCGCTCTACATCTTTCTGTAATAATAGCTACAAAACTGATAAAAGCATTTGGGACATTTAGTCTTTTAAAAACAAATATGGCAGATTTAAATGCTGCTTTAAAACCTCTTTCCATCTGCCAGCTTTGTGTTGGTTTTGGGGGGAAAAGAGAAAGTGTTGGGAGGGAGGGACTGCCAACAGAATTAGGAGATGCATTGCAGGCTATGGACACTTTGCGGCCAAGAAAGGTCCAAAACACACGGCAGCAATAGTCCAGTTTGAGGGTGCTTTAACAGCTCTGGCCCAGTGCTAGGGAATCCTGGAAACTGGAGTTTATTGTGGCACCGGAGGTCTCTGACAGAGTAGGCGCAATGTCTCACAAAACTACATTTCCCAGAATTCCCTAGCACTGAGCTAGGGGGAGTTAAAGCGGTCTCAGATTGGATTATTGCTGCAGTGGACTTAGGTGACCCTTGGAAATCACACTCTCTCAGCCTCAGAGGATGGCAATGGCAACCCCTCTCTGAAGAAACCTGCCAAGGAAACCACATGATAAAGTTGCCTTAGGGTTGCTATAAATTGGAAACAACTTGAAGACACACATGAAGAACAGAAAAAAGTCTGCAGTTATTTCCCAGGTTGTACATGGGAATGGGAGGCAGTGTGGTGCAGTGGTTTGAGTGTTGG
>JACSCI010000890.1:8205-23535 GCA_016801065.1 Sceloporus tristichus
GCCAAGAAAGGGCTCCGCGGAGCCCCTCCACAGCGAGCGAAGGGAAGCCGGGAGGAGGAGGAGGCTGGGCACGCGTCCCAGCCCCCTTCTCCTCGGCCTTCACTCCGTGCGAAAGGGCTCCATAGCGGAGCGAAGGGAATCCGGGAGGGAAGAGGCCTGGGAGGAGGCAGAAGGGGCACGCACCCGTTCTGCCTTCTCCCTCGCCCCATGCCTGATAAAATCGCACCGCGTGCCACCCGTGGCACGTGTTCGCCATCACGGCTCTAGGCCTTTCAGTGCCACTTTTAGTTAAAGCTGACCATAGAGTTGCCCTGGAGGAGCTACAAAGGCCTAGCAGAGCGTCCTCTCTAGGAATCTCTAGGCCTTTCAGTGATACTTTTAGTTAAAGCTAACCATAGAGTTGCCCTGGAGGAGCTACAAAGGCCTAGCAGAGCGTCCTCTCTAGGACTTTCAGTGCCACTTTTAGTTAAAGCTGACCATAGAGTTGCCTTGGAGGAGCTACAAAGGCCTAGCAGAGGCCTCCTACTCACCTGCTGTTCTCCATACTCATGCTCTATGGTTCCCAGAAAGGATTCAAGGGGGTTCTGATCCGCTGTGAGAAAAGGAAAATGGCAGGGAAAAGGCGAACATTAGCCGCCGTGATCTGTCCGCCTGCGCAAAAATTTCCCTAAGTCAGACATAATAAAGGTATTGTAAAAGTGTTGTTAAATCCAGATTACCTTTGTACCTCCTCTTCTCCTCCTCCGTCAGGTGCTCCGTCCGAATCCTGGTAACTACGTTCAGGTTGTTGGCGGTGTAAACCTTGAGTAAAGAGAGCGGTGACAGATGAGACCCAGCTCTAGATACATCGCCGAACCATAGAGTTTTATCTGCGCCTCACCTTGGCTTCATAACCATTGACCACTTTGCTCCTCTCCATCTTCCAGACCCAGAAGCCAGATGTATCTCTACAACAGAGAGAAAGAGCTTTGTAAAGGACTCCTAGAGTCAGAAGGGACTACTAAGAGCCATAGAGTCCAACCGTCCTTCTGCCTTGCAGGAATATATAGGATCCTAGAGTCAGAAGGGAGTACTAAGGGCCACAGAGTCCAACCCTCCTTCTGCCATGCAGGAATACATAGGATCCTAGAGTCAGAAGGGACTACTAAGGGCCATAGAGTCCAACCCTCCTTCTGCCATGCAGGAATACATTGGATCCTAGAGTCAGAAGGGACTACTAAGGACTATATAGTCCAACCCTCCTTCTGCCATGCAGGAATATGTACGATCCTAGAGTCGGAAGGGGCTACTAAGGGCCATAGCCATATAGTCCAACCCTCCTTCTGCCATGCAGGAACACATAGGATCCCAGAGTCGGAAGGGACTACTAAGGCCCCTATAGTCCAACCCTCCTTCTGCCATGCAGGAATACATAGGATCCTAGAGTCAGAAGGGACTACTAAGGGCCATATAGTCCAACCCTCCTTCTGCCATGCAAGAATACATACAACACTAGGGTCGTAAGGGACTACTAAGGGCCATAGAGTCCAGTCCTGACCTTTCAAAGGAGAAATTCCTGGTGTCCAGTCAAGCGCTGATGACCGGGGAGGTAAGACGCCGTTCCACCTCCTTCGTCTTTGGCATCATGGCGTCCAAAGTCAGGCGCTCCATCTACCGTGTGATTTCGAAGCGCTCTGTGGCGACCAGCCTCTCATTGTGGTTCACCTCGATCAGCTCTGCCCAGCTCCCCATGTCTGGAGGGACGCAAAGACAACCTCATTGGACACTTGACCGCTACTTTGCGTTTTCGTAAATCGTGATTCTGAGAAAACGCGCGACGCAGTAGCGCTGGAGGACTGAAAAGAGGCTCCTAGGGAGGACGCACGATTCGAAACCTGCGCGTAACGGTGGCCGCTCACCTCCTCCGCGGAAGATCAAGCTGCGCCTCCCTCGCTCCCAGCTCATGTTCTCGAACCCGAGCAATGTCATGTCAACCCTCAGCTTGGCGCCGCTCTTCCAGACGCGGCAGACGTCGTCAGGGCAGACCCTGGAGACCAGCGGCACTTTTACGGAGACAGAGAGGAGAAGGGGAAATGAATAGGGATTCATAGAGAGGACACTTCTAGGTCCTCCGGCGCAATTCTGGCACACCTTGACCATAGAGTTGTACTGGAGGACCTGGAGATTCCTAGAGAGGACACTTCTCTGGGCATTTGTAGGTCCTCCAGTGCAATTCTGGCAGATCTTGACCATAGAGTTGCAATGGAAGACATGGAGATTCCTAGAGAGGACACTTGTCTAGCCATTTGTAGGTTCTCTACTGCAATTCTAGCAGTTATTGACCATAGAGTTGAACTGGAGGACCTGGAGATTCCTAGAGAGGACACTTGTATAGCCATTTGTAGATCCTCCGGCGCAACTCTATGGAAATACGGGAAAATATGGATTGTATACGTAACGTAAAACGGAGCGTTGGACTTACCTGAGAGACGTTCCTTTCCAGCAGAGAAGGTCCGAGCATCCTGACTTCGGGTGGCTCCGCCCACGAGGCTCCTGATAGGCAGGTAGAAAACAAAAGAGACAATCGGGGCCTAGCCCCGCCCCTGCGAGCGGAGCAACCCCAGAGAACCCCAGTTGGTTACCAGCTGAGGAGAAACTGGTCAAACTGTAAGGAGAAAAAGAAAAGGTCGCCCACCCGCGCCAGTAGGCAAGTTAGGGTGGGGAGGATGCTCGGACCTTCCCTGCTGGAAAGGAACATCTCTCAGGTAAGTCCAACGTTCCGTTTCCCAGCAGAGAAGGGGCGAGCATCCTGACTTCGGGATGTACAAAAGCAGGCCCAAGAATTAGGGTGGGCCAACTGGCGCGGAAGGCAACTCAGACACCACTTGCTGTAACACCCTCTGGCCGAAGGCCGCCTCGGCTGACTGGAACAGGTCAAGCTTGTAGTGCCTGACAAAGGTAGAAGGGGACTTCCAGGTGGCTGCTCTGCAAATCTCGGCCAACGGGGCATTGGTGGCCAGCGCCACCGAAGTAGCCGCACTCCTGGTTGAGTGTGCTGTGATACCCCCTGGTGGTTGTAAGTTTAACGATTTGTAGCAGAGGACGATGCACTCTCTAATCCACCTGGCCAGGGTCGAGACTGACACCTTTTTACCTTTGGAATTAGGCCTAAAGGATATAAACAGGGCCTCCGATTTTCTGAAGGCTGTCGTCCTCTTGAGACAGATCTTTATGGCCCTGCGCACGTCGAGAGTATGCCAGCTCTTCTCCATGTCTCTGGAGGGTCTCGGGCAGAAGGAAGGGAGCACAATGTCCTGGGACGTGTGGAAGACAGAGTTGACCTTAGGGACAAAGGTCGGGTCGGGTCTCAGGAGGACTGAGTCTGGCCTAATGATGCACAACTCTTTGCGGACTGAGAGGGCGCCTATCTCGGAGACTCACCTTGCCGAGGTGAGCGCCGTCAGCATTAATGTCTTGAGGGTCAGGAACTTGAGGGGCACTTCCCTCAAAGGCTCAAAGGGGTGAACAGTCAAAGCTTTAAGGATCTTGTGGAGCTGCCAGGACGGGAACCGATGTTTGGTTGGGGGTGCCCTATTGGTGTCCCCTTTGAGCAATCTGTGGATATGGGGATGCAGGGCTATCCTTGCCACGTCTTCATGGGAAAGGATGGAGGTGATGGCTGCCACCTATCTCCTTATGGTTATTAGGCCAAAGCCCCTGGAGAAATCCGTCCTGGAGAAACTGAAGGACCGTAGGGACTGAGACGTTGATGAAATCTTTTTTCTTGCGTTTACACCATCTTTTAAATGCCCTGAAGGTGTATTCGTAAATCCTAAGAGTGGACTGACGCCTAGATGCCAGGATTGATTCTATCACCTCTGGAAAGTAGCCGTAGCCGCTCAGCATGTGGCGTTCAATTTCCAGGCGTGAAGCCGTAGCCAGGTTGGGTCTGGATGGTGGACCTGCCCCTGGGCTAGGAGGTCCGACCTGGCTGGTAGGGGCAGACTCTGGGTTGCCATGCTGAGGATTTCGGAGAACCAGGGTCGCTGGGGCCACTAGTAGGACCTGAGCTCGGGTCCTGCGAATTCTGGCCAGCAGTTTGGCGAGTAGAGGAGTAGGCAGGAATGCGTAGAGCAGTCGTTCCGGCCAGGGACAGTTGAGAGCATCTACGTCTTCGGCCCCCTCCGTCCGGAACCTGGAGAAGAACCTGGGTGTCTTGGCGTTGGCTGGGGAGGAGAAAAGATCCAGTACTGGCTTGCCGAGCCTGTCTGTTATGGCCTGAAAAATCTCTGGATGTAGGCTCCACTCTCCCTGGTCTATGTCTGTCCGGCTTAGCCAGTCGGCTTTGGAGTTTAGGGATCCTTGAAGGTGTTCGGCCTCCAGGGCCGTGAGGTTGGCCTCGGCCCAGCTCAGAAAGGACTGAGCTTCGAGCATCAGGGACCGGGACCTGGTTCCTCCCTGACGATTGACGTGAGCCTTTGCAGTGATGTTGTCCGTTCTTATGAGGACGGGTCTGTGGCGAACCCTCTGGTTGAAGGCGCGAAGGGCTAGGCGAATCGCTCGAAGTTCCAGCCAGTTGATGCTGTGGGCCTGTTCCGCTGGGCTCCAGCGGCCTTGGGCTAACTGTGTCCCGCAGACAGCCCCCCATCCGCGAAGACTGGCGTCCGTAGTTATCTGGACCCTGGGGGGGTTTCCAGATCGGGAGATTGTGGTGGATTGCTTCGGACGTCCACCAACGAAGGGACTGGCGCACCTCGCTGGAAAGGTGAATCCTCTTGGGCCTCTTGAGGGCAATGGCTTGCTGGTGGGGCAGGAGAAGCCACTGCAATGGCCTGGCGTGGAATCTCGCCCACGGTAGGCACGGGATGGCCGCAATCATGAGACCCTGCAGGTGAGCCAGGAGCTGGAGACTGGCTCGCAGGGCTGAGAGGGCCTTCGATATGGCCTCTTGAATGGAACGGATCCGGTCCGGAGGTAGCCATACCGTGCCTGACTGAGTGTCTATGAGGGCTCCCAGGTGGTGGATGTGTTGGTCTGGAACAAGGGTGCTCTTTTCCAAGTTTATCAGGAATCCGTGCTCCTGCAGAGACGCGAGGATCTGGTTGGTGTCAAGAAATCCCTGACTTCTGGAGGATGACCGGATCAACAGGTCGTCGAGGTAAGGGTAGACGTGGAGCCGGAGTCTCCTCCAATGGGCGACCAACACTACCATGACCTTGGTGAAGACCCTGGGAGCTGAGGCCAGACCAAAGGGAAGTGCACGGTATTGGAAATGTCGGTTGCCATATCTGAAGCGGAGGAAACGATGCGAGGAGGGGTGAATCAAAATGTGTAGATAAGCATCCCGTAAGTCCAGTGAGGAAAGAAAGTCTCCGGGTTGGAGGCTGTCCAGGATGGTCCTTAGAGTCTCCATCCTGAACTTCTTCTTGAAGATAAACCGGTTGACTCCCCTGAGGTTCAGGATGGCCCTCCAGGAACCGTTTTTCTTTGGGACGAGGAAGATAGTTGAGTAGCACCCCTGGCCTTTCTCTTCTGTGGGCACCGGCTCGATGGCGTGGATGGCCAGAAGGAGAAAGAGAGAAGGGAAGAGCCAGGCGAGTCCAGGGGAGCTAAGAATTCCAATTCTAGGAAGCGAAGCAGAGATCTGTCCTACCAGGAGCGAGGCAGGAAGAAGACTGGGGTTCTCTGGGGTTGCTCCGCCCTCAGGGGCGGGGCTAGGCCCTGATTGTCTCTTTTGTTTTCTACCTGCCTATCAGGAGCCTCGTGGGCGGAGCCACCCAGTCAGGATGCTCGCCCCTTCTCTGCTGGAAAACAAGAGAGTTTTGCGCAGAAAGCCAACCCCCGGCGCGGAAAAACGCCGTAAAAATGGCGCCAAAGGGAAAAGGAAGTCAAGTTTCGGCTTACCCCAGCTGGTGAACTCCCACTTCATCTCTACGTAAAAATCTGGGGTCTTGAGGAAACGAAAGAATTAAAATCCTTAATTAAAATTAAATTAATTAAATTAAATTTAAATTAATTAAATGTAAATTTAAATTCACTTTTCAATTAAATATAAATGAATTAAAATTAAATTTCATTTAAAATTACATTACATTTAATTAAAATTCAATTAAAATTCAATTTAATTAAAATTTAAATTAATTAAAATCAAATAAAATTTAAATTAATTAAATTTATATTTAAATTTACATTTAATTTCTTTTAAATTAAATTTAAGTTAATTAAAATTAAAATTAAATTAAAATTACATTACATTAAATTAAAATTAAAATGTTTACATTTTAAATTAACATTAAATTAATTAAAAGAATTACAGCGTCTAAAGGACATAGCATGTCATATTCAAGGAAAAGGAAAGGGATACTTGAATAAAATTGCTTTTTTTATTCAAGATTTATTAGTTTTTAACTTTGTAGATTTTAAACATTGCATTTGTACTTTTTAAAATATTTTTAACGATTTGAATTATACTATTTTAATCGTTGTTTGTTTTAATCGTTGTGTTCTAAATATTCTGTTAGCCGCCTACTTTGGGTCCCACTTTGGGAGAAAGGTGGGATAAAAATCAAACAAACAAATAATAAATAATAAAATCGGTTTTATTGTGTTTTAATGTGGTGATTTTTAAATTAGTTGTATAGGTTTTCATAAGCGTTTTTAATCTGTTTGTTGTTGTGTTATAAAGCGGATCATAGAATCATAGAGTTGGAAGAGACCTCCAGGGCCATCCAGTCCAACCCCCTGCCATGCAGGAAATCCAAATCAAAGCCTTCCCGACAGATGGCCAACTAGCCTCTGCTTAAAGACCTCCAAGGAAGGAGACTCCACTACACTCCGAGGGAGTTTGTTCCACTGTCGAAAAGCCCTTAATGTCAGGAAGTTCTTCCTTATGTTGAGGTGGAATCTCTTTTCCTGTAGCTTGCAGGATAAATAAAGCTAATAAATTAGACAATTAATTTTATGTTTTACAATTTTAATTTAGATTTTAATTTATATATATATATATATATATATATATATATTTAAATTTTAAAAATGGAGCCTGTGGAATTTAATTTAATTCAGATTTAATTTAAATTTTATTTTATTTGAATTTAATTTTAATTAATTTTAATTAAAATTAAAATTTAATTAATTAAAATTCAATTCAATTGAAATAAAATACAATTAACAATTTAAAGTAATTAAATTTAAATTAATTTATTTTAAAATTCAATTTAAATTAATTTAATTTTAATTTATTTCATTTAAATTTAAAGTTAAATTAATTTAATTTAAAATTAAATTTAAATTTATTTAATTTAAAATTTAATTTAATTTCATTTTAATTACAAAATAAATTGGTTTATTTTTTAAATAATAAATCATTTCAATTTTTAAAAATCATTTTAATAGTATTTTACCGCGGCATTTTTTAAATGAGTCGCAATGGCTTTTCGTAAGCGCTTTTAATTCGTTCGTTACGGGAGCCATCTTGGGAGAAACACTGCTTATAAATTTAAAAAATTAGATTAATGTCTAATTAATTAATTAAAAAGAGTAAGCCGCTCTGATTGCCAAAACGGCGATGGGTAAATTGTGCCCGTGCCTCCATCTTACCTGGTTAATTTTCTGGAGCAGTTCCGGGACTCCTCTGAGCGTCGCGGACGTCTGGCGGTAATCGCGGTGTTGGAGGACCGTGTGGACCATTTCCGGGTCGCCAGTACTGACCGCTTCGTGGAGGACTGGAGGACAAAGAATATGGCAGTCAATCCACGTACGCTGGGGCGAAATTTAAAAGGAACGCTATCCTTTTTGCCTCTCTAGGAATCTCCAGCACAACTCTATGGTCAACCTTAATTAAAGGTGGCACTGAAAGGTCTAGAGATTCCTAGAGAGGATACCTGTCCATCCTTGCGCGTTCTCCTTCGTGACATCGGCCTCGTGGCGCAGGAGGACCCTGGCGGACTCGATGTGCCCCAAAGAGACCGCCAGGTGGAGAGGGGTGCGTCCGCGGGGGTCCCTCCGCTCAGCGTACTGTGACGAAAGGCAAAAAAAACTGTGTCAGAGCAAAACGCCGCAATCACGTTTCCCCCCCCCCCCAAGATGGACAGCAGAAACGCCAACGGCAGCAAAGGCGTCGCGGCATCATTTGCGCATCGATCCCGTAACGCAGATACACGGAGGCAGGCAACCTGCGAGTTGGATTGACCGACTGACCGGTCTGTGTCCGAAGGATGACCGCTACTACTGACCACGATGAGGAAATGTTCAACTACACACAACATACAGATATATACAATCCTTTTACAAAGCCAGCTTTGTAAAAACGTTGGGCGATGCTATGGAAACATATACTCCTACTATAGGTTTACACCAAGGAGGAGGGTGATTGCTCTTAGCGGCATGAATGCAAGCCATAAAGAGAACTACAAGCATGCGATAACCCTCTAAAACATATAATACGCGCACCTTACCTTTTACTATAGCTTTACACACACCTGAAATGGAAGAGTAGCTATCACTGCGAGGAAAGAGCGCGTAAAGTTATATCCTACTACGACGGTATCTTCATTTACTCTTCGTTTGGACTACAATGCCCAACTAAGTTGGGGATACTAAGGGTTGGAGTCTAACGATAATCAATTTACTACGCAGAGTAAGTTAGAGAGTGGGAGAAGTGCGTAACAAACATGGCAGGTATTCACCGCTTTGATTGTTCGCAGGTTTTGAATGACAATATGTCTTCTCTAGGAATATTTACATATATAATTTGATATCATTTTATATTTTAATTTGATATAATAAAATGTATATTATATAAAAATAAATATATTATATACTGTATAGTATATGCAACCATAGAGTTGCACTAGAAATTCCTAGACAGTCCCCTAAAACCTTTTTGAGGTCCTCCAACACAACTCTATGGTCAACTTCTTCCGGAGGCTGACCATAGAGTTCCTCTAGATCCCTAGACATTCCCCTAGACATTTCTTTAGGTCCTCCAACACTATTCTATGGCCAACTTCCTGATCATAGAGTTCTGCTGGAGGATCTAGAAATTCCTAGGCCGGCATAACTTTTGAAAATGGATATTTATTTGTGGTTTTTAAACCATTTAATTTACCTGTTCCTCCAGGAGTTTTTCCAGCCGCTGGAAGTCGTTATTCCAGACCGCGCGGTGCAAAGGGAACGTCTCACTGCCGCCACTGCCGTTGAGGGGAGCGGCCATGTTGGGCGCCCCTAAAAAAGGCCACTTGTTGCAAAATGTGGGGGAGCCCACCCCCCAAAGTACCCTAACTGTAGGGAGATATGTTCTAATAATGGGGACCCACCCAATGCTATCCTATGGGGAGCCCCCAAGTATCCTAAATATGAGGAGCCTCCCCAATGTATCCTATAGGAAGCCCATAATGGGGGTCTTCCTCACTCCTTGACCCCCAATTCCTTGCCCCCTCCCCAAATATGGGGGTCTGGTGGCACCCCTCACCAAAATGGCACCCGTTTCTCCCCATTGCCCCCTAAATTTCAACCTTTTGGGGTACAAATTCAGCGCCTCAAACTTTTCTTAACCCTCCCCCCTCAATAGGTTTCCAACTTTGGGGGAGACCCTTTCCTCTCCCTGTCCACCCTTAGACCTTTCACCTTTGACCCCCTCTTCCTTCTCCTGGCCCCTTCCTATTCTTTCTTCGCCCCCCAACTCCATGGGGAGTCCCTCTCTTCCTTCTTTCTTTCCTCTTTTTTTCCTCCCCTATTTCCCTTTTTTTATCCTCTCAGCGGCCTCCTCCTTCCTCCTCTTCCTACCAATCTCACTGTTTTGAAGCAGTAGCGGCCATTTTGAATGAGGGCACGGCGCAGCACCACTTTCACGGCTCGGCCGCCATTTTAACTAAGGGCAACAAGGAGGGGCGGCCAGCTAGGGAAAGGACGCTTCCCGATAGGCCTCTGTGACGCCTAATAGTGACGTAGTTGTCTTGACGCAATGACAGCAGCCATTTTGAAAGAGGGCAACGCTTTAATAACCTAGAGCCCCCGCCATTTTGAAAGAGGGCGACGCTTTAATAACATAGAGCCGCTCGCCATTTTGAAAGAGGGCGACGCTTTAATAATAACATAGAGCCGACCGCCATTTTGAAAGAGGGCAGCTCCATACTTTTAAGCAAATTAAACAAAACTAAACACTTTCCCCTTTAATTACACACTAATTTGGTCCCTCTAATTGGCCTTCCTGAGACAAAAATATAACTAAATAAACGAGAAAATAAAGCCTATGATTGTTGGCCTTATTAGCGCTGTTACTATGAATTAAATGCTTTCCTGAGGTAAAAAATATAACTAAATAAATTAGGAAGCCCATAGTTGTTGTTGGCAATTCATATTGCTATGAATTAAACGCTTTCCTGAGGTAAAAATTATAACTAAATACATAAGATAAGGAAGCCTATAGTCGTATGTTGGCCTTATTAGTGCTTTTAATATGAACCAATGCCATTTAATAATTGCTTAGCGCGCGAGAGAGAGAGAGAGGACCTTTTTTGCCAGAAAGAAATATGGCCGCCGCGGCATCGCTTCCGCTAAACCTGCCAGGAACCAAAATGGCCGCCGTTATCGTCCCTATAAAAAGCGAGAGACACGTCACTTACGCAAAGTGCGGGGAATGAGCGCTATTTGCGTACGCATGCGCAGACTGTTTTTCCTCTTTTTTTTTTGTCTCTGAGAGCCTTGGTCCGGATTCGAATTCAGAGCCATGTCAAAGCGGCTCCGGAGCAGCGAGGTCTGCGCCGACTGCAGCGCCCCCGGTGAGCCTAAAACTTGGGGTCCAAAAATGGGTCAAGAGTGTCCCTGAGCATGTGCAGAGTGCCTCAATAACCAAAGCCTCCTTTTCCCAGTCTATGGGCCCCAAGGTGGCTCCCATACATTCCTCGACCCCTTCCTCCCCCTTCTTTACCCATTAATTGCTTCAAACCTTACTTATATATCTATATGTGTATCAATAATCAATAATCAATGTTATCTATCATCAGTCTATCATCTATCATATGCCAGTCAATCATGTGTCATATGTCTGTCATCTATCTATTATTAGTCTATCTATCTATCATGTATAATTTGTCATCTATCTATTTTTGATCAGGCTATTTATAATCTATCACCAACATATCAATAATCTATCATCAATATGTTATCTATCTATCTATCTATCTATCTATCTATCTATCTATCTATCCCTCTGTCATCCATCTATCATCAGCCTAGGAATAATCTATCATCTATGTTATCTATCAATCTATCATCTATCATAAGTCTATCAACCATCTATCTATCTATCTATCTATCTATCTATCTTCCTGTCTATCATCTATGTATCATCAGTCTATCATCTATCATAAGTCTGTCAATCATGTATCATCTGTCTGTCATCTATCTATTATCTATCTATCCATCCATATATCATCTATCATCAGACTATCAATTGTCTATCTTCTGTGTTATCTATCTATCATATATCTACCTTAATTCTATCAATCATCTATCATCTGTCATCTATTCTCAATCTATCATCTACCTATCATCAGCCTTTCAATAATCTATCATCTATGTTATCTATATCATCTATCATCAGACTATCAGCTATCAGCTATATATCATCTGTCTATCAGATAGATTGATAGACAGATAGATGATCATCTATCTATCAACAGTGTATCATCTATCATAAGTCTGTGTGAATCATGTATCATCTGTCTGTCATGGTAGATTGACGATAGACAGATAGAGGGATAGATAACATAGATGATAGATTATTGATAGGCTGATGATAAAGTGGTGATGGATAGAAGATAGATCGATAACAGATAGATTATCAGTCTATCTATCTTCTATCTATCTATCACCACTTCTATCCATCATCAGCCTATCAATAATCTATCATCTATGTTATTTATCGCTCTATCAACTATCTATCACCAGTCGATCATCTGTCATAAGTCTATCAATCATCTATCTATCTATCTATCTATCTATCTATCTATCTATCATCAGTCTTCTATCATAAGTCTATCTATCATCTATCCATCATCAGCCCATCAATAATCAGAAAATGGCTTTTTGTCCCTTCCTCCGCTGGCGTCTTCGCAAGCTGTGAAAACAGGAAACCCGCGCTGGAAATAGCACCGTTTCCTTTGCGAGGCGATTGAAAACCGTGCAGGTTTACTTTTCCTTAAAGGAACAGCCTTCTTTAAAAAGATTTTAAAACTTTAAAAATTGCCATCACAAAACGGCGATTCGAAATTCGAAATTGCGCTGCAAAAACTGGAAAACCGGCGCACGGCGATAGCAGATACGACGTTGCGGTGTTGTCCTAAATCTGTACTCCATTTTGTTTCCTTCTCTTCCAGACCCGCCCTGGGCGTCCGTCAACCGCGGCGTCCTGATTTGCGATGAATGCTGCAGCGTCCACCGGAGCCTCGGGCGCCATATTTCGCAAGTGCGCCACTTGAAGCACATGCCATGGCCGCCAACTCTGTTGCAGGTAATGGGCACTTCGCTCGCTGATGATAGTCTCTAGGTCCTCTGGCGCAGTTTGGATAGACGTCAACCATAGAGTTGCGCTGGAGATTCCTAGAGAGGACACTTGTCTAGACATTTGTAGGTCCTCCAGCATGACTCTATGATTGAGGACCATGGGTATATAAGAATAAGAAATATATGTATATGTGTGTGTGTGTGTGTGTGTGTGTGTGTGTATATATATATATAATGTGTGTATTTATGTATATATGTATATATATATATATATACACACACACATATAGACACACACACATAAATGTAAATATATATAAATATATATACACATATAAATATGTGTATGTGTATATATATATATATATATATATATATATATGAGTATATGTATTTGTATATGTATTTATAAATATTATATATATATATATTTAAAATATTTAATTATATATACCGGTATATATATATATATATATGTATGTATTTTTAAATATATTTTTGTGAATATTTTGAAAATACTTAGATATATATTTTCGTACATACATATATATATATATATGAGTATTTTAAAATATTTAATTTATATATATGTATGTATATATATATATATATGTTTAAATATTTATGTGTATGTATATATAAATTTATATATGTAATATAATATATACATTTATATAATAACACATATATATTTATACATATGTACATATATATATGTATGTACATATATTAATATATATCTATAACTATAAAAAATAAAAATATTTATAAAAATATAAATGTAGATCTGTATACACACACACACACACACACATATTTGTATATGTTTATATTTGTGGGTTTATAAAAATATTAATTTATATAGATATAGGTATATATTTATATCTACGTTTGTGTGTTTATATGTATGTGTGTGTATTTATATGTATTTATATTTGTGTGTGCATATATATATATGCAACTATATATAGTAACATATATAATTATATATGTTTATATTAATAGGTTTATATATGTTTGTGTGTGTATGTGTGTATAAACACATATACACACACATATATGTAGTGCATTTTATATACCAATCGGTCAACATTTTCTGCGCCGTGTGCATCAACGGCATTGTCTTTCCGCCATCTTTTTCCCGTAGATGGTGGAAACGTTGTACAACAATGGCGCCAACGCGATCTGGGAACATTCGCTCCTCGACCCTGCATCCGTCATGAGCGGACGCCGCAAGGCCATCCCCCAGGACAAAGTCCAGTGAGTGTCAAGCATTTAATCCTCTCTGTCTGCCGCCATTTTGCGCCAAACCGTGCACTTTTTATCCCAACGTACCTTACGCCTCTTCTCTTCCCATTCCAGCCCCAACAAGGTGGAGTTTATCCGCGCCAAATACCAGATGCTGGCCTTTGTCCATCGCCTTCCGTGCCGCGACGACGACAGCGTGACTGCCAAGGACCTCAGTAAGGTAGGGCCGCATTGTGGGTCTAATTGCGGCTGCGCGGCCTGATTCGCGCCCGAACAAAGGACGGGAGGAATGCCGTAACGAAGCGCTGTGGCGAACCCCTTAACGAAGCATGAAGGGTGGAACGCCGTAACGAATGTGCAAGGGCGAGAAAACGCTCAAAGCGTTCTCTCTAACGAAACCATTTCTCGCTGCCGTTCGCAGCAACTCCATTCCAGCGTCCGGACGGGAAACCTGGAGACGTGTCTGCGGCTCCTCTCCCTCGGGGCGCAAGCGAATTTCTTCCACCCAGTAAGAGCATCCCCTTCTTCGGCATGAGTTTCGAACGTGCGGTGGGCATCTTTACGCAAACACGCGCGAATACGCCCCTTTCTGTGCGTCTGTCCGTAGGAAAAAGGGAACACACCGCTCCATGTCGCCGCAAGGACAGGGCAGGTCTTACAAGCCGAGCTACTGGCGGTTTACGGCGCGGACCCCGGGACGCAAGACGCCAGCGGGAAGACGCCCATCGACTACGCAAAGTGAGCGGACTGCACTTTTGCATTCAGTCGGGGGACTGAAAGACCTAGAGATTCCTAGAGAGGATGCCCTGCTAGGCCTTTGTAGCTCCTCCAGCGCAACTCTATGGTCATCCTTAACTAAAAGTGGCACTGAAAGGCCTAGAGATTCCTAGAGAGGACACTCTGCTAGGCCTTTGTAGCTCCTCCAGCGCAACTCTATGGTCAACTTTAACTAAAAGTGGCACTGAAAGGCCTAGGGATTCCTAGCAGAGTGTCCTCTCTAGGAATTTCTAGGTCCTCCAGCGCAACTCTGTGGCCAACGTCCAACAAACCACTGACCACAGACTTTCCGAACGTGTCTTTCTGTCTTCTAGGCAAGGAGGACACCACGAATTGGCCGAACGCCTTTTGGAGATCCAGTACGAACTCACTGACCGTCTGGCCTTCTACCTTTGCGGCAGGAAGCCAGGTAAGTGCGCACAGAACCATTGGCGGGTTACAGATGGGCAAAAAGGGATGTACTCATGACGTCATGAAGGTAGAGCCTTCAGACGGGCTTTACCTGAATGCCGTCATGAACACGCCCCCCGCACGCCCCAAGCGGGAAGAAGCGGCATTAAAAAGGTGCTGCTTTTTTCCGCTTCTTTTCTGTTTGATGCGTACCTGCGCAGCTCCGTCTGTAAGCCCCTGCACCGATACGTCAGAATTGCTACGCCGCAAATATAAGTTGCCGGTTTATAAGCTCCGTGTCAGCTGCGTCGCATAATGGGTCGGGTTCCCGGGACATGCGTGGTTTGCAGCCAAGCTTTAATTGCAACGTCCGCTGCCATGGAGCTGTGGAAGCTGAGGCACAGCTGCGGCGCATTTTAAGCCTCGTAA
>JACSCI010000891.1:1070-17847 GCA_016801065.1 Sceloporus tristichus
AGTGGGAAAGGACTCCCATTTTCTGTCACGTGAGGCTCGCTTTTCCCACATTGCATGCTGGGACTTGAAGTTCTGGAAGTGGGAAAGGACTCCCATTTTCTGTCACGTGAGGCGCGCTTTTCCCGCATTGCATGCTGGGACTTGAAGTTCTGGAAGTGGGAAAGGACTCCCATTTTCTGTCACGTGAGGTGCGCTTTTCCCTCAGTGCATGCTGGGAGTTGAAGTTCTGGAAGTGGGAAAGGACTCCCATTTTATGTCACGTGAGGTGTGCTTTTCCCACATTGCTTGCTGGGAGTTGAAGTTCTGGGAGAGGGAAAGGACTCCCATTTTCTGTCACGTGAGGCGCGCTTTTCCCGCATTGCTTGCTGGGAGTTGAAGTTCTGGAAGTGGGAAAGGACTCCCATTTTCTGTCACGTGAGGCGTGCTTTTCCCTCAGTGCATGCTGGGAGTTGAAGTTCTGGAAGTGGGAAAGGACTCCCATTTTCTGTCACGTGAGGCGTGCTTTTCCCTCAGTGCATGCTGGGAGTTGAAGTTCTGGGAGTGGGAAAGGACTCTCATTTTCTGTCACGTGAGGCTCGCTTTTCCCTCAGTGCATGCTGGGACTTGAAGTTCTGGAAGTGGGAAAGGACTCCCATTTTCTGTCACGTGAGGTGCGCTTTTCCCTCAGTGCATGCTGGGAGTTGAAGTTCTGGAAGTGGGAAAGGACTCCCATTTTCTGTCACGTGAGGCTCGCTTTTCCCGCATTGCATGCTGGGACTTGAAGTTCTGGAAGTGGGAAAGGACTCCTATTTTATGTCACGTGAGGCTTGCTTTTCTCGCATTGCTTTTTGGGAGTTGCAGTTCTGGGAGTGGAAAAGGACTCCCATTTTCTGTCACGTGAGGCATGCTTTTCCCTCGGTGCATGCTGGGAGTTTTAGGGATACCATATCCCGGCGGCCCCCGGGACAAATCCGCTTTTGGGGGCCCCCTCCCGGTCCCGGTCCAGTTTGACCCCCAGCCCCTGGTTCGGGGCCTATGCGTAGGGTTGCCATAACACGGTTGCAACCGGTTTTTTCCCGGTTTTGGCTGCACCTGCCCGGTCATGGCACGGGTGCAGCCAAAAACCGGGAAAAGCCCGGTTGCAGCGGGGTTGCTAGGCAACCCTGGGGCCTCGCTGGCCTCCTCCTCCTCCCCCGCGCATGGTCGCGCAGAGGAAAAGGAGGGCAGCGAGGTCTGAGGCGGAGGAGGCTGCAGGGAGGCGGAGCCTCTTGGGCGCAGCCGCGCCAACCTCCCCGCCTCCCTGCAGCCTCCGCCCTCCTTCCTGGCCTCCGCGGGGGCCAAGAAGGAGGCGAAGCCCCGGCCATCGCCACCGGCCTGCTCACCTCCTTCCTGGTCCCTGCGGGGGCCAGGAAGCAGGCAAGGCCGCGCCGATCGCCGGCGGGCTCCTCGCCTCCTTCCTGGTCCCTCCGGGGGCAAGGAAAGAGGCGAGGCCCCGATCCTGGCCTCCGATCATGGCGGGGCCCAGGCGGGGAGGGAAAGCCTCCTTAAGTGGAGGCTTTCCCTTGCTGCTTGGCCTCCGCTCCCCGCCGCGATCACGAGGTAAAATGTAGGACAAAATTTTCAAATGTAGGACACAGTTTTTGTCCTACATTTGAAAATTTTGTCCTACATTTTTTCCAGTTTGGAGGTCCGGCACTATGGCAACCCTAGTCTTGGAGGACATTTCAGGAATAATGAGCCTAGTCCCGACTCCTTTGCGAAGCAGCCATGGCCCCAATGGTCTCCTCCTGCACAAGTGTTTCTATACATACAGACGTATAGGTATATATATATATACACACACACACATAATATTGCACACACAGTTATGTATACACATATATAACATACAGTTTCATATATATACTCATACACGTATATAATTATATATACAAAGTTATAATTTTATATCTCTCTCTCTATATATGTGTGTGTGTGTATATATATATAGACACATACATAATATTACACATACGGTTATGTATACGTATTTATAATTGTATATAAATACACACATGCATATATAATTATATATGTGTGTCTGTGTATAATTATATACACATATATACACAGAAATACATAATAATATTACACATACGGTTTTTATATATATATATATATATATACACACACACACACATATAATATACAGTTTTATATATATATATATATATATATATACACACACATATAAATCATATATAGATATAGATATATACATAATAAATATATAGGCGTTGCTGCAGAGTGGGCCTTTCAGGGGAGCCCTAGGAAGGGAAGGAGGGATCTGTCCCTCTGGATCAATCTCCCAGTTTTTCTCGCTGGGGCGATCTAGAGGCTGCAGTGCCCTCAGTCGCCACAAGATGGCGCCATTGTATCAGGAATGTTCTTTATTAGCCCCGTCTTAATGAAACAGAAGACTATGGAGACTCAGGAGATTTTCCCATTGGCTCCCCGTTCCTGAGGGGGCGTGGCCTCCATCCCTTGACCTAGACCTTCTTCCTCTCCCATTGGCTGCCTATTCCCGAGGGGGCGTGGCCTCCTTCTTTGCACGTGGAGCATCCTCATAATAATTATTTATATATGTGTATATATATCAGAGGTCTGCATGTATATATATCTATACTGTATATATGTGTGTGTGTGTGTATACGCGCACACATATATACACAAACATGAATACTTTGGGCTCTGTGTGTGTATATATATACATACACACACACACACACATACATACATCTATAAATATATATACAGTATACACACACACACACACAAGTATGAATTTGGGTATATATATATATATATATATATATATGCACACTTCTGAAATATATATATAGACACATCTATACACAAGCACACAGGATAGGATAGGATTCCCAACTGGTTGACGGAAACTGGAATGTCTATAGCTGATCTGAAAGTGTATTTGAAACTGTTTTGACTGTTTTTAAAAACTGTACTGTGCATTATTATTTTGTCAATTTTTGTATTTGTCAAAGACCGAATAAATCTTACATACATACATACATACATACAAACATACATACATGATTTTATACACACACACACACACACACGTGGCAGCAGCAGAAAGGCCGGCTTCTCTCCTCCAGGCTCCTGTTCTCCCCTCTCTCTCTCTCTCTCTGGCGCCCTCCTGTGGCTTCATAGCCAAAACGCCTGAGAGCCAGGAATAATGAGTAATAATAATAATAATAATAATAATAATAATAATAATAATAATGTTTTATTTATATACCGCTATTCCAAAGATCATAGCGGTGAACAGCAAGTAAGCTAATTAGCAAGAGTGCCTTGGAGCCTAGTCCTGACTCCTTTGCGATGTAGCCATGGCTCCATATGTGTGTGTGTGTGTGTGTGTGTATAGACACATACGTAATATTACACATATGGTTATGTATATTTATAATTGTATATAAATACACACACACAACGCTACAGTCTTGAGTGCGAAGTCCAAGGCTTTAATTCACATCCATTACTTGTTTTGTGGGTTTTGGGGGCTCTGTGACCATGTTCTAGAAGAGTTTATTCCTGACGTTTCGCCAGCGGCCACAGAGCCCCCAAACCCACAAAAATCCAGTCTTTAGCTTCACAACTAATTTGCTATCCCTGCTGGATAGAATGGCCCCATTCAGACTTCACACGGCGTTCACATTTGCCTCAGTTGCCCTCAGTAGGGGACCAAGACCCCTATTTAAACCAGCACATTTAGCACCATAACCCTGAGCGGTTCTTTTTTTAAAGAACCACAACCATCCGCATCTTCGGTAGTGCGACCACGACGCCGAATCGATTCGCACCACGTTGTTCCCAGAAATGGAGGCGCCTCCATTTCAAAACACTATGGTGGTGAATGTGAACAGCTACCGGGTTAAAATGGCACTGAGAGAGTCGAACGCAATCGATGCAGTGGGAACACTGGACTGATTCTGAATCAGTGTGGCGACACAAATCTCTTTGTTGAAAAGAAGTAAATGTGAATGATATCCGAGGATGTTTTGGAATCCCAAGACCCACTCCATTTGTGTGGGCTCAGTTTTTATCCATTGGCTGCAGGATTGCATCTTCGCTGGCAGATACAGCCAGGGTTCTTTCAAAGACGTTGCCTCAACTGTGGATTCGGGAATGCAAAATTCACGAAGGACCTGCGTCAGGTTGCAAGCTCTCCAGACCAGGGAAGACTTTCCCATTGTGCTGGCAATGGGATTTCTCAGCTGTTGCAAAAAGGATGACATTTGTGTTGGCGAAGATGATGCTTTCCCTGCTGTACGTTCTGCAGTTACTGAATGGCAACATATACTCTAACCCAAAGCAAATGCCATAATAACGTTAAGTCTTTAATGAATCAGACAGACAAAAACTAATAACAACATTTTAAAGGAACATACAGATTAAAAGAATACTGGTAAAAAGAAACCGGCTTTGGAAATACGGTAGAAGAAGGTGTAAAGGCTTTCCGCTGAGTATATATCAAGGCACTTTTAAAACTGAAACCAGCTTGGGAATGGGACAAGCAGGAGCAGAGATTTGCTGTTCCCATTGGATGAGATGGATGTAACAAAGCTCTTGCTGTTTTTAAAGCCTTACTCATTCAACCCTGCCTGGATTAATTCTGTGTCAGTTTACAGCATGTGGGAAAGGAAGAAAGGCAAGAAAAGAAAACGCACGTAACGTTACACATAATACTGATGGGTCAGGCAAGTGTAAGAGGACCAGCAAATTCAACCCCAAAACAAAGATGCAGTTGTCCCTCCAAGTCCTTGGTAAAAAAGAGTGTACTTTATAGGTTTTCTCCTTGGGTGAGATGCTCTCTGAGTATTCCCACCAACCAGGTTTCTGGAACAGTTCCCATGACTCCAGGCCTCTTGTGAATGGCCCACCAACCAACCTGCTTAGAGAAATCTGTTGAACTGGTTTCTTGGGATCACTTGCAAGCAAGCCATGGCCTCTCCCTGTGTCCGTCATTTTGGGCAACGGATCCAGCAGTCATGGCCGCCACAAATGGTTGCGTCTACGCTGGCAGTCACTTAGTTCATTTCAGAAACCCTCCAGGTCAGGAAAAGCAAAGATGAGCCCTTCACTTTATAGAGGAGACAGAGTGGGAGAAGGCATCCACACACGCAGGGAGAAAGGTGGCTCGCATTACTGTGTTCCTGAGGCCGGTGTGGTCGGTTTGGAGGAAGGAGGTGAAGAACTGGTCGGGATGATGTCCGATGGCATACGTTGCAGGGATGACTGACTGGTGAATGACGATGTGAAGGTGAGGCTGGATGCTGGCAGTAGAAACAGATGGGGAAGAACACATTTTAAAACACCTTCTCGAAAGTGATGTTTAAGCTCTAACATAAAGTGAAAGGAGGGATTCAAGATGTTGGTTCAGACACGTTTGGCATAGTGGAGATAGGGTTTTTCTCTGTCCATGGGACAAACAGCTGCAAAAGGCCTGCAGATGTAACAGACTGCCTTCTCTGCAGCAGAAGTGTCAGTCAGGCTCTAAAAAATCCAGGATGTCCGACAGAGTGTTTCTCCACTTTAAAGCTTCTTAATGCATCGATTGCCAACTTACCGGCCCGAAATACAAATGCTTCTTCCAGTCTCCGGAATAGCCTGCCGATATAGACCTTGGCCTTGGGACCCAGTGCGCGCACTGCTATGTATAGAATGAGCATACCAAGTATGACAGCCATCGATAACTGGGAGCAGGAGAAGAAAAGTTTAATTAGTTGTTGATCAATTAGTTATAGACGTACTTGAACAGATGACACTAACGTTGCAGGAGAGGAAACAAGGGAAGAACATTTGGAATGTGACATAGACACTTTTGTTGATCACAGCTCTTAAAACAAAGGTAGGCACTATGTCTGATGTCCTGCACCAAGTCTCCAAAGCACCCCACCCCAACCTCAGATTTCTTTTTGTTTCTTTATTAAATGGCGCGATTGGCTTCTGACTCCTAGGCAGATGCCCATTCTTGTCCTACAGAGGTACAGCAGCTTCTTCCGAAGCTCTGGAAAGGTCAGATTGAAAACAAATGGAAGTTATGTAGTAATGAATTATTATCACCTGCTACAGAGTGCGAGGCTATGCAAATGACTGTGTTCTTTCTAGACCAGTGAAGAGGAATTCGTTTGATAGATAACCTCTGCACGCCTGTGTACAGATTGCCTAGGCTCCCTCCTGGGTTCATGGCTGAGTCATTATGCAACAAAGGAAATGGATCTTATTTTGACAGCATGCTAGGGCTTGGGTGGCTTAGGAGATGGGAGTGACCAACACTTTCAAGCCTTGACCTGTGCTGTTGACATGTGTGAGTGATTCTTTTTAAACAACTGCACTGGTCATTCTTCTATTCCCACGTACAAATCAAAGCACTGGTGCTTCTCTCTGCAGCCTAGATGGTTTGAGAACTGCATGTCTAAAAGACCACCTTCCTCTCTTTCTGCCCATCAGACCCATCCAACCACTCTCAGAGGTCCTTCTCCCAGTCTCCCTGCCATCTAGAGATCTGTGGGTCATGGCAGGAGACAAGGTTTTTTAAAGGGGGGCAACCCTGATGCCTTTATAGTGCCAGGCAAATCATTGGCTTTTAATATGGCCAGACTTTAAATACTTTAAGAATTATTACCTTAATAATAAACACAATGAACAGGCTAATAATAATAATAACAGGATAATAATATTAAAAATAATAAGCAGGCTAAATATACCCAATTCCCTATGAGGAACGACTTAGGGAACTGGGTATGTTTAGCCTGGAGAAAAGATGGTCAAGGGGTGATATAATAGCCCTCTTTAATAATTTGAAGGGATGTCATATTGAGGAGGGAGCAAGCTTGTTTCCTGCTGCTCCAGAGAATAGGACCCGGAACAATGGATGCAAGCTCCAGGAAAAGAGATTCCACTTGAACATTAGGAAGAACCTCCTGAGAGTAAGAGATGTTCAACAGTGGAACACACTCCTTCCTCGGAGAGTGGCGGAGTCTCCTTTCTTTGAGGTCTTTAAACAAAGGCTGGATGGCCATCTGTCAGGGGTGCTTTGATTGTGAGAATGGGGTTGGACTAGATGGCTCTTGCGGTCTCTTCCAACTCTATGATTCTCATATCTTATGTATTATTACTTAAGCATTTTTACAATAGTGTTCACTCGAAACAAAGTGACAGTGGCATACAGAGTTCAAGAAGAGCCGGTCTTCTGTTTGCCTGGCAGTGAAAGCCTCTCAATAGCCTTTGGGCCCCCAGAGTGTGCTTCACTGCTCTTCCGCAGTTCCAAAACTGAGAAATATCTGGTATTCTTTTTAGGATTCCCTTGAGATGTTCTTTTGTAAACCAGAATGGAGAGCCAGCATGGTATAATTGTTTTGAACGTTGGACTAGTACTCTGGGTGACCAGAGTTTGGACCTTTCTCTCAGTCTCAGAGGAAAGCAATGGCAAACCTCTTTTGAAAAAATCTTGCCAGAAACCCCTAGGAGAGGGTCACCATAAGTCAGAGCTAGTTTGAAAGCATGTAACATCACCAGAGACCAGAAAGTAGGATCAGCTTAAACTTCTGCTCCTGCAGAGCTAGCATAGTCATGACAAACTCTAGAGAAGAAATGAGAAGGATACCATAGACCCAGCTGCTCTTACCTGCAAGTAATAGACGGACCGAGTATGACTAAGACGGAGGCCATGGATGTGGACAACGAACTCTAAGGCGTAGTCGCAATAGGTGGTTTGGTCAACTCCCCTGAGAAAGCAAAAATGGGAAAATGGGTTGACTACTGGAAAAGAGTATCTTGGTTAATTCTTCTGTCTTCTCTTTTTTTCTTTCTCTCTCTCACATTATTATGATTAAAATCTTTATGCAGTAATGTCCCAGGTTTCTACTTCATTAGTCACGCTCTCAGTCCCATAGGTTCCAAACCATGGAGCAACTAGTGTACTTCATCAGAACTGTTCTTCTGAGGAAAGCAGCCTGAGATATCTTGGCCTGTTTTACTAAACCAGTATGTGCTAGGCTCTGGGAATAACTGCACTTCTTATGATTTGATGATTCCATCTTTCTCAGTGCAGAGGAATTACTTGCCCATAGAAGATGTCCCTTCCTTCTCTGTTTTGAGTCTCTGATGTTGGCTTTTTTTTTTTTGGCAGTCAAGAGGCCTGCTAAAAAAAGTTTCTTAGATACAGAGAAAGAGGCCAGGTCTGGCTCTTATCCAGTTTGAAACCAAACTTTTTGAAGCAGAAAACTAAGTACGTCCAATCTAAATTCAGAAAAAAAATGCTATCAGAAATTCAGAAAAGAGTTTCTATCCTTCTACCTAATATGACAGCCTGAGATGAGCCACTTTCCTTCTCTCTTTCACCACCTTCTTCATTCTCTCTGCTCTTTAGCCAGCTTCACCTTTGATTCCTTCATGACTAGCTTCTTTTCCTGATCCCAATAAACAGGGGATTACCTGTTTGACACCTTGACCACAAAGAAGTAATCAGGAGCAGAAGTATCAACAGGAACAATGTCGTAACACGGAGAATTCTGCTGGCAGACCCACCTATGAGAGAAAGAAAATGCACAAAGATCTTCTTTAATATTCTTTAATATTTCTGCCTTGAGTCCAGTATAGCTTTTAGGTAATGCTTTGAATAATGGAAGAGCAAACAGGGAAAGGGGAAATTTGTACTGAACGCAAGTAAAGCCATTTAATAAAAAATACATCTATAATGACCTCTTTTGCTTGGAAGGATGATCGTAAACATACATGAATACCCAAAGGCAGAAGGAACATTTATCTATATTGTGAGGCTTACATTATCCCAGAGTTGCCTTGAGAGAGGATATGGAAACCTTCAGGGCTTGTCTGGTTTTCTTCACCATCAGCCCTAAGCCAGATGAGACTATAAGAATCACTGGGAAGAGAAAATGAAACAACAAGGGCTGAGGATAGCAATAGCAAGTACATGTCTATACCACTTATCAGTGAGCTAAGCACTCCCGGCCTAAGCAGTTTACAATACGCAAGGTAATTGCCCGCAACAAGCTGGGCACTCATTTTAGCACCTACGGAAGGATGCAAGGCTGAGTGGACCTTGGAGCCCCTGGGATCGAACTCACAACCTTGTGGCTGCAATACAGGCATTTAACCACTGTGCCACCAGGGCTCCTTAGCTGAGACTCATATGGCTCTCCAGGTGTTGCTGTATTGCAGCAACAGCAATTCTGATCACTATAATCCACAGGGAATACTTCTGGGAATTCTGGTCCATTCATTTCTGGGGGGTTGTATATTCCCAATCCAGGGGCTCCACAAACAAGTCATAATGATCATAATAATAATAATAAGAAGAAGAAGAAGAAGAAATTTTATTTATATCCCCCCTCTCCAATTGGATCGAGGCAGCTTACAACATTAAAACACATTAAAATACAAATTAATAATTAATATCGTAAAGCCCTATAACCCAAAGACCCACCCACCCTCAAATTTAAAATGACAATTGAAGATAAATACCAATAACCAAAATCAAGCAGATGGGAAGTTGATGAAGCAGTCAAGTTCATCTGGGAAGGCCTGCCAGAAGAGATCTGTCTTGACCGCCTTTTTGAAGCAGTCGAGGTTGGTAGTATTCCGGATCTCCTCTGGCAGGTGAGTCCATTGTTTAAGGGCAACAGACAAAAAGGTCCTTTGAGAGACCATAGCACAAGGCTGGGTGAGGAGGTGCCTTCACAGACATATCTGCTCCTTCAAGGGGCTGGGTAACCCACCTGGAACAAACCTGTACCCTCAGACATGGGACATGCATACACTGAGAGTGCATAGCTTGTGCCGATCTAGCATTAGCAAACCGGCTTTTGTCCGGCCCATTCCTGAGCCCAGGCGCTAGCAAAGAGCCCAAATTGCTTCACCTGACTCTGACTTCTGCAATCTTGACGTCACAGATATTGCATGCATGAGACCCTGAGTGTTGTACGCACCTGCCGTTCATGGTGTTGTAGCGCAGAAGCTCCTCTGGGGTGAAGTATTTGATATTAGCTTCCGAAAAAGCTCCTCCACCAATGATGGTGAAGATATAGCTGTCATCAAATAAGGAAGAAAAAGAAGGTGAGCTTACACACAAAGGCACTAATTCTTCCAAAGCCTTACTTTGTATATAAGGTTTCAAAGTGTATTTGCAGCAAAGGAAGTAAACTGAGGAGAGTGGGAAGAAGAGGAGAGAAACTGGGGCATTTTAAAAGCAGGTGAAGAAGCTGCCATCCTGAGAATGGCAGAGGATTAATCGGGATTGTTCTTGCCAAATAGGAGGTTGTGCATTTGGCTTGGGCCCAGGTGCCTCCATATTGTTTCCCAGGATCCTATTCTCCGCAACTCAGCATTCCTACTTTGCCAGGAAAAGCTCTGCTCAGGCCTTACCTTCCGTTGAAACGCCCTGAGTCCCCTGTCACCATGTCTTGGATCAAAAAGAAGGGGTAAAACACTGCCAAAAAGAAAGAAAGAAAGTGTGTCAAATACGGTGTAAGCTCCCTGGCTCCAGGCTCCCAAGCGGAGCAAGCTGAAGGGACCAACGCTTCTTACTGACTTATTTAAAAACGTTTAACATTCATAAAAAAACATGTATATGTGGACTTCAACAAGACTTCATATAAATAATGCATATAAACATATACACATACAATAAACACAATAAATAAAATGACGTCCTCCCCTTTATTATACTTTACTTTAATATTTGCAATTTTAAAGAACTTCTTGTTTTTTGTTTTAAATAAACATTCAATGTGATGGGGCTCTGGGAATGCTGATCTCCTTTGCAAATCTCCCAACAGTCAGAGTTGTAATGCTTGAGACAACAGGTCTCCTTAGGACTGGAGCATGGCTTTGGCATGGCTTCTGGCCTCTTAGGACACATGCATCATTTAAACAGCATACATCCAAAGTGACCCGAAGCAGATTTATTTTGGCCTGTCTGTTCAGGCCCTCAGTTTGGACATAAGAGTGAAAGCATTCTTAGATACAGTATGTGCCTGCCAGATGCTGTTAAGACTGCAGTTCCCACCAGCCCCAGCCAGGATGGCCAATGGTGAGGAATTCTGGGTGTTGAAGATCAGTGACATCTGGAGGCCTGCATGATTCTAATATCTGCAGGAGATTTTTAGACACCAAGACACAAGATTGTAATCTGGATTTCCTGTACAAAATGAGTTCAAAAAGGATAGCCTGATCAGTGAAAATAACTCTGCAGCAAACTAGATAGAACTGGAGCTGGATTTTAGCAAACTGAACACTCTCACCCCATTCCTTTTTCTTCCCTCTGTTGTCTCCCTATTGTCAGCATTAAGACTGGAAGCACGGTTTGGGCAGGAATTATTGTCATTCCTTGCCTCTGTGGAATCCCCCCCCCCATTGTATGAAGCATAAATATATAATGGTATCACACAAATTGACCTCTAGCAGTGTCCAATCCAAACTTCTGGCTTCTCACCTCACCTAATATCAGAAAACTATTGCAGCCACCATGTACTTACCATCGCTAAAGTAGAAGCAGGGCATCTCTGGGTCTTCTTTCACACAGTCAAAGTAGCGCTTGTTTTTCTCGGCAGTATAATTCTTAGTGAAAGTGATGTCAAAAGCCAGCCTTTTGCCTGGAGGGCATCCAATGTTGATGCCCAAGTAAGAACTGCCCTGCAGTATATACGTAAAGAATAAAAGCCTTTTGCTTTAAAGCCATGTTTTTCAAACTTAATCTCAGAGACAGGCCTATCTGCTACTAAATGCCAACACAGAGGAATTCTGAAGCCTGTTCTGCCAGAACCCTTCCATCAAATGCTAAGCAATGGAGAATTCCTGGAAATAGTTGTTTTTGGATGGTCTGGATACTCTCCATCTGAATTTTTCAGTATTTGATTACCCTTCTGACAAATTTCAAATTCAGAACTGGATGAGCCCAACCCCTTTTTTTAACACCACAACAAATATTCAATATGTTCCTGTGTATCTTTCCTCTAGAGGACCCTGCGATATACTTCCCAGAGATAGTAGATTGTAGAGATTACCTAACTACCATCAGGGAAGCAAAACCATTATTACCTTTGTGCGTATTCCTGAGCCTGTGTAGTGGTAACAGCTCATCCCTGAATGTGCAACCTGTGAAAAGCAAAGCAAATTGAATGCATCTCAGCGAAAAGTCCAGACTGGCACCTGATGGACAGCCCTAGCCTTAGTCTAAGATGAAACAAGACAATGAAAATTAAAAATCTGGAGCTGAAAAAAATCTGTTCTCTTACCTTTAAATTTGCAGAGCTCTTCAACAGACCCTTCCCACTGAGTTGTTGCTTTGGATAATTGCCACTGTCTGTGATTGACACCTTTAGGAAGCGGTTGGTTGTTATTGCAGGGAAAGAATGGAGCAGTGAGGCAAAACAAAGAGAGGTTAAAAGAAATGTGATTCCACTGCATCAGGTTTGAACTTGTCTTCCATGCTAGCATCCCCTTATTGCTAGCCCTTCAAGACCGCAAAATGATCAAAAGCACTTGTATAATCACCCTTTCCATGTGCTGAGTTAGCCCCACAATTATTAATCTGGCTCCTCCAGGTTTCCCCCCACGGTAGACCCTACTAGCATCTGCTCAAATGAACTTCAAATATAGCTACCAGATGTTTACTAGTCAAACTCCTAGACTATTCTAGAAGGTACAAGAAATTATGAAACAGTAGTCCTTGTTATCCAAGGTCTTCTAGACAATACATATCTCTGGGCCTCAAGCTTTGTTCTGGAAACCTCAGGGCCCCTGACAATCCCAAATCAGCAATCCTATACTCATCGTTCGGCATCAAGAAAGCAGAAAAGGTTCTCAATACTGCCGTTCATACACTGGAGAAATAGCACTGAGGGAGAGTAACTTCATGCACCCAGACAGGCACCCAGGATGAATGGGGGCAGAGAAATCACTCAGCTCTAGAATGTTCCTTGATGCAGCTCTGCACAGATGCAAGGCCAACTTATGTATGTTCACCAAGACTTTGCTCACAACAAAGTTAAAAAGTTAAAAGCCCTTTCCTCTATAAACTATTCCACAGCCCAAATCATGCCTGAGCAAAAAGGTTTTTGCTGAAACATACTATGTACAAGACCAGAGATGCTGTGATCTACGCTCCGGAAAATCTGTATGCAAAAGTTTCCAAACACAGCTTCAAACAGATCACAATGTAAGTGTGGAGTTCAGTATTTTCACATTTCAGAATGATGATCAGAACACTGGTGCATTTCTTACTTTAATGGCATAAGTATACTTGACCTGAAAGGAACAGAGGAGCCCTTACCCGATACAGCACTGAGCCTCTGCTGATCAGTTCTTGCCTATGTAGATCTGCATGAACATACTCAGGATGGGCTAAAAGAATGGTGAGCCACATATACTGGAGAGAATTTTCTTCTGCCGTCTCCCCCACTGCAGACAAAACACAAGATCAGTTACACCATTCAAGCCTATCTACATTTGGAAAATCTGTTTTCAAGCATTGAGTAACTCTGATGAGAAGAATCCTCTAGACTCACAAGATTTGTAGTTGCTGTGTGCAGAAAACATGCTAATTGCTAAACAAAATGTGCTGCAATTGGGGGTTTATTCTGTGCAAACTTTGCAAATGGTTGCTTTGCTCAGGAAACATTTTCTGCATAGTAACAGTATTTCTAAGCAGAAACACCATTTCAATCCCTTTGTTTGGCCATTTTTAACAGTTATTTAAATAGCCTTCGTGAATGTCACTCCACATTGCTGCCAAGAGCCAAAAAGATTCACGAAACAACAGCCACAAGAGCACTGCCCCCTAAATAACAGTTCCGACTCCTCTTGAATGAAGTTTTTCTTCAGTCCCCAAATGTTTAGCATTGCAAGTGAGACGCCAGAAAATGATTCACACCCAAAAGCCATTGGTTGGCTGCGTTCTCATCCCTTTGGTCTCTTTGCCTGGCCCCTTTTCTTTGGATGCCTAAACTGTATTTCTAAATGTTCAACTGACATTTTAAGCTACTGCAATGCTAAAAATTTGGGGACTGAAGGAAATTTTCATTTTCCAAATGTTGCAAAATGGCAAGTGCCGGGAGGGGAATTTTATTACCAGGGGCAATGCCTTCATGTTGCCCTCTTCTCCCATCGCTATATCACTGCCTATAATAAAGGAACCCAGTCTCTGCCTCCTTTGCCCACCTCCCCAATATACTGGCTCTTAAGTGACAACACCTATCTCTCTTTCCTCATGATAGCAGCTCCTGGGCTCCCCACAGCTTACTGCTCTGTTTCGTTGTCCTGATGCTCAGATACACAGAAAAGACAAAGGTCTGCTTCCTGTCCAAGTAGATTGTTTTTGGCAGCAAATTATTTGGAATGAGGTTGTAGATCTTAACATAGTTGGCCATGTCAACGTAGATACCTCCCGAGGACTTCCAGTTGCTGGCCATGTAGTAGTAATATTCCTGGAAAGTTATATATGACTGAATTAGGCATATAACCCATCCAATTCATTATACAGTTGGAGGAGGAGGAAAAGGACAAGGTCTGTTTACACCCATCTTTTGTTGTTGTTGTTGCTGTTGTTGTTGTTAATTCTAGGGCTTTTGCAGACGGTAACATTGTCCTTGCCGCACTTTTTAAAAATAAAAATAATTTCCCCATTCAGACAATGAAAATCTTGCAAAAAGAGTAATTGAAATCTATGCCAGAAAGATTATGTTGACAGATCACATAGTCTTACTGCTCTTGGTGTCTTTCACTATGCATACATACACACAGACACTATACTATTTTGCATCATGCTGTTTTTAAAGTCATAATGGCACTATGCCAGGCACTGCAAGTTTGCCTCCAATTCAAGGAAATCCTATTCAGTCAAGAGTCTGAGTGGCTGCAAGAACTGGAACCATGAAATACCATTTTTTTTAAATTTCAAAACCCCTAAAACTAAGGAGTGAAATTTTCAGAAAGCCAAACTGTATGGCCAGTACCACATTCTGTGCGTTTATGTATGTAAATATCCACAGAATTCCAACATAGTATACAGACCATTGTAATAGTTGTATTCTATTTTTGTACTGTTCAATGACCGAAATAAATTGCCGCTGTTGTTGTTGTACAGAACCCATGGGTTCTATTATACATTTCAGATGTGCAATGACTGACTTGTTCCCTTGTCAACTCTAGGAAAGCAGAGATCAAAAGCACTCTTTGGAACTGACTCCTTCACACTTGTTCCTTCCCCACTATTTTTAGCAGACTCCTAATAATTTCCTGTATTGCTATGTATTTTATATGTATTATCCTACTAGTGAAGCAGGCTAACTCCAACAGGGCTCCCTGGAAGAAGATTAACCATCCATTATGAAGCCAAGCCCTCCCTCTAGTCCATCTGCCTTGGTCCAGGCCTTGGAGGTAGAGAGGAACTGCTGGACCTCTTACCCTTTCCCTCCACCACTCCCTTCTCCTTCTGTGTCATATCTTTTTAGATTGTAAGCCTGAGGGCAGGGAACCGTCTAACTAAAAAGATTGTATGTACAGCACTGTGTAAATTTACAGCGCTTTATAAATAAAGCTTAATAATAATAATAATAATAATAATAATAATAATAATAATAATAATAATAATAAAGTACCCTCAAATCAGAATTTCTTTAACCAAAGAAAGTGAACCAAATCTAAAATATGTCAAAAATTAATACTGGGGGGGATCTAAAAATGATTCTCAATATTGTTTTTTCTTACTGCATCTTCTTTCTTGTTCTTCCACCAGCGCCACGTGGGATCATGGACTGGGTCAGCATAAGACTAGCAAGATAAAATAAAATAAAAACTTAATACAGTTTGGGGATGGGGGAAAGAGAGAGAGAGAGAGAGAGAGAGAGAAACAACACTATGCTCACATAAAAGAAACAGCCATGTTGGGATGGAACAAAGAATGACCATTTCATATGAAATAGAGCAATGCGGAAAATAAAGTGGCATCCGTATTGCCACTTTAACTGCCATGGCTCCATCCTTTGAAATTCTGGCATTCGTAGTTTGGGGATGGACTTAGAATTCTTTAGTACACTATCCTAAACTGCCACATTAGAGCTTTCGTGCACAGAATTCTCAGTATCTCAGCAAATTATAAATCCCAGAATTTACAGAATGGTGCCTTAGTAGTTAAGGTGGTATCAAACTGCTATAACTGTTGAGTATTATTTACACTAAGACCTCCTGCAGCCACCTTACTCTGGCCAGCCCAACCAGGGTCCAGTGGGCATGCTATAGTGGCCAGTGGCCAGAGGAAGCTCTTGCAATTAGCTTAAGCCCTAGGAAGAGCAATGAGGGCAGGGGAGGAAGGTTGAGCAAAGGTGGCATGAGGCAGAGAGCACTAGGCCGATGCTCAAACTATGGCCCTTATCAGATGAGGCTTGAACTGGGGGACTTCAGCAATGGGCGGTTCGAATTAACGTTATTTCGCTCAATACGTTCATACCTGGGAGCCCCTACGAATTGGCAGGATTTAAATTGGCCAACACGCATTCGCGCGAAGTGTATTCAGTGCAGAATGCATAGTCACACCGGCGCTCAACATGAGGATTGGGCGATTCGTATCGGCCCCCTCGCACATGCTCAGTGGTGCCCTGCATGGGTTGCGACCTTAAACGCTTCCGGGGTGAAAGGGGGGGTCCCGTCATGACAGCCCGGTAAACAGCTGGAGAGCCAGCTCATGCACATGAACAATCGCGATACAACGTGC
>JACSCI010000892.1:6893-19634 GCA_016801065.1 Sceloporus tristichus
GTCCATTTCTGGTCACCACAATTCAAAAAGGATGTTGAGAAGCTGGAGTTTATCCAAAGGAGGGCAATAAAAATGGTGAAGGGTTTGGAAACCATCAAGCCCTATGAGGAGTGGTTTAGGGATCTGGGAATGTTTAGCCTGGAGAAGAGAAAGTTAAGAGTGGATAGCTCTGTTCAAATATTTGAAGAGATACTGAAGATGGAGCAAGCTTGCTTTCTGCTGCTCTAGAGCAAAAGACATAGAACAATGGACGCAAGGCACAGGAAAAGAGGTTCCACCAAAACATTAGGAGGAACTTCCTGACAGTAAGTGCTATTCAATAGTGGAACATACTCCCTCAGAGCATGGTGGCATCTCATTATTGTTGTTGTTATTATTATTAACTTCCAAAGCGCTCCTTCTTTGAAGGTCTTTAAAGGTCTTTGAACGTCTGTAAACAAAGGCTAGGTGGCCATCTGCTGATGATGCTTTCAATGTGTATTCCTGCATGGCAAGGGGTTGAACTAGATGGTCCTTGTTATCTGTTTAAAGTCTTTGATTCTATAATTCTAAAGTGGAATCATAGTGCCATGATAATGTAGAATGAAAGGGCCCTCAGTCTTCATAGTAAGGGCAATGAATTCAGCTTCCTTACCCACAGAGGCCACATTCTCGTAATTCTCCATCATCACATCCTTGTATATAAGTCTTTGCTTCTTCGTCAGCAGTTTCCATTCCTCCTCAGTGAAATATACCGCCACATCTGCAAAGGTCACCTGCAACAGAAAATAGCCCTCATCCAGAGAATGACTAATAAAAGGGGAGGGAGAAGCACATGATGCATCCCAAAAATTATTTGATCTCCTCAGAATTTAGACCAGGAAATAAACTTTAAATTCTGTTAGCAAGAAAAAAGCTACTGCCTTTGAGGTCCAGTTTGTCTCAAATTCTTTCAGTGTAATATACAATATAATTTAGGCCATGGCTGGGATATTAACGATAGATTAGAATACTGACTATCCCGACACATATAGTGCATTTAGCCTCCGAAGGTTATAGTGCATTTAGCCATTTGTTGCCAAATTTCAGAGGTGAATGTCATTTTTAAAAAGCAGTTCTGGGGAGCACTGTGGGCTTCAGGGCCATGGGGCCACCCCCAATTTAGATCCAGAGACATTCTCCCATATCCCCCAACATTGCACAGATGGAAAAAACAAGACATATGTCGACAAGCAACAGCAAAAAGTGGTGAAGATAGACAAAGTTGTTTATGAACAAGATCACACAAGTGGGAAAGGGCACAACAGTTTGTTTTTGCCTCAGACTCCTAGCAAGGGCAAGTCCCTGCCCCCTTCTTTCTTCTCCAACCCCCACTTTTGAGTTGATGGGCTGCAAACTCTTTGGCAATCATTATACAGAAATTGAGATGAGGTGAAGAATTGGGAAAGTGGGAGGAGAAGAGAGAAACCAGGACATTTTAAAAGCCCTCGAAATATTGGGATGACAGAGGATTAACCAGGACTGTCTCTGCCAAACTCAGACAGTACTTTATTTGCTTCCTTTCATAAATTGGCCCAGCAGTGACCCAGATGAAGCTAATAGAATAGTGACTCACCAAAGAGTTGTTGTACCTCGGCAGCCTCCTTCTCTTGGAGCCCAACTCCCTCCGCTTGGCCTCTGTGTTGGCCATCAGGTGGGCAGGGGTCCTGGTGGTCCTGCACTTGGGTCACTTCCAGAAAGAGAGGCCCCAAAGCCGTGTACAAGGAGGCTGAGATGAAGGTCCTGAGAAAAGGGCCCAGGGTTAGGATTGGCTTGGCAAGAAACCCTGCAGCACTCAAAGAGACAGAGAACAGCATCCTGCTGGTGACACACACAGATGACATATGCCTTGGTTGGGCCAATGCAGAGGTGGGCATTTGCTTCCTAGCCTGATTCCACATGGAGCAACACTGGAGCATAGAGGGTTCTGCTGGGTCAGGCTTTCTGGCCTAGTGGCCTCCCATTCTCCCATTGGCCAAAGCAGTTGCCCTCCATCCCTCAGGGAGTTCCCCGGTCAAGCAGGGCAGGAAAGGAGCTCTCTCTTCTCTGGTTGCCCCCCTTCCATGGGATCCAGCTCTCCTCCCAGGATGGGAGGGGGGGACCAGAGGATTGAGCTGATGGGAAGGGAACAACCAATTCCCATGGCAGCCTTCTGCATGCAGAGAAGTCACAATTCTGAGAGTGTCTCTGCCCATGTGGAGAGTGCCTATTTTCCCTGGCCATCTTGGCTTGGGAATGTCCTGTTCTAGCCACAAGTAGGACTAAATCTTAGCCTGTATCCAATCCTATACTTTGTCCTGGTCAGAGTAGAATCACTCAGTCACTTGGATTTACCTATAGATTGACTCACCAGTCAATTATGGGTTCAGTGGCTCTATTCTAGGGTTAACCAATCAGATTCAGGCCTCCTCAGACTTTAAATTCTGATAAGTTGCAATAGAATGTAGAAAATATATATACATAATTATGCATTGTATAAAATTCATTGTATGTACTTTAGTTTCAATAAAAGTTATTTTTAAAAAAGACTTTAAATGCAGGAATGTTAATTTTTCCATGGTGCGTCATCATCACTGATGAGAATTTGATTTCTCTTTCATGCAGAGGAAGAGGAGAAGGAGGAGGACCACCTTCTTTATGGAAAGATTAAAGAGCAGATCATTAAACAGAGAGTCTGTGAGCATCTAGAAAGCAATGTCTAGATCAAGGGAAGTAATAGTGCCACTCTATTCTGCTCTGGTCAGGTCCCACCTGGAACATTTTGTCCAGTTCTGGGCACCTCAATTCAAAAAGGATGTTGAGAAACTGGAGCGTGTCGAAAGGGCAACTAAAGTGGTCAAGGTGAAGGATTTGGAAACCATGCCTTCTGAGGAATGATTTAGGGAGGTGGGGATGTTTAGTCTGTTTTCTGCTGCTCCAGAGACTAAGACCCAGAACAATGGATGCAAGCCACAGGAAAAGAGATTCCACCTCAACATTAGGAGGAACTTCCTGACAGTAAGAGCTGTTCAACAGTGGAACACACTCCTTCCTCGGAGTGCAGTGGAGTCTCCTTCATTGGAGGTCTTTAAGCAATGGCTGGATGGCCATCTGTCAGGGATGCTTTGATTGAGAGTTCCTGCATGGCAGAATGGGGTTGGACTGGATGGCCCTTGAGGTCTCCTCCAACTCTAGGATTCTATGATTCTATGATTTATATACCTGTATTACTTTATGGATTTGATCCACAGCCTCCCCTCATCACGCCCCTTCCCCATTTAGAGACTGGTGAAAATAATCATTTCATTTTTCCAAATGAGACAAATCTCTGAGCTTAACTGCTGTGTTTGTAATATAATAATAATAATACATTTATTTATATACCACCTTTCCAAAAAGATCAAAGCAGTTTACAAATTGACAATTACAAGATTTGTGTGTTTGTGTGTGTCAGTCATAGCAGGAGCATGAGGTATGTACCTCCTTCCTCTGTTGCTAAAGCCACACAGAAATTGAGGTATGTACATTTGTGTGCATTGTTTCTGAATGGACCTATTGTCAAAATCACAATTTCTTCACTTTTCCTTGTATATTTTTTAAAAAGATGCACACTGCTGAATATGTTGCATTTAAACAACAAAAATCTATAAATGTATAGGTTTATGACTGAAGATTGCATCCTGGATTATGCTCATTTTGGGGAAGTGAAGACCTATGAAAATTCATTTTGTAAACCCAGTGAAACAAATATCTCACAAATCTCTAGTAAACAACGCATACACACAGTCCCCCAAAAAAGACTCATTGGCACACTGTGTGTCTGAGGTCTGGAAATTTCACTTCCACCTTCTGGGAAGAGAATGCTTCTAGACATTCAATTTGGGGCGTTATGCTGCAAAGCATGGGCTCACTCTCTCAGCTGCAGCTGTTCCACACAATCTTGGACTGAAACATTTAAACAAAGTCCTCTTCCAGCTCCAAGGATAAAGGCCTACCTTCAGTACAAAGACCCCAATTCCTTCAGCTCCAGAAAGACTTCTCCTGCAGTCCTTTATGGCCGGAGCTCCCCTGGGTCAGAGGCCGTCTCCTCAGCCGTAGAGAAGGGTTGCTCTGAGTGCGAAGGAGGAGGAGGTCCAAGGGCTGAGGGAGGGAAGGCAATGGGGAAAAGGTCAGTGCCAATGGCCATGGAGGGCAGAAGGTGACAATGCCTAGGAAACTCCTCTGAGTCCCAGCCATTCTAGGAATGAGTGGCAGGAGTGAGTCCAGGGGGCTGAGGGGGTCTCCTTTCCCAAAGGGGGAGGCAAGGAGCGGTGGGACCCTCATCAGCTAGGACCCAAAGGGAGGGTCTCTTTTCCACCTCTCTCTCCCAGACCCCAAAGCCCACACTCCTCATTGGTCCTGAGTCCCTGCCTGCCTTCCTCAGACCCCTCCCTTCCTTCCTTCCTTCCTTCCTTCCTTCCTTCCTTCCCCCCCAAATGGAGGGCCAGAGGCAGAAAGGGACACACTTCCTTCCTTTTGGCCCAAGGAGCCTGGCCTCCTTCTGACTCTGGAGCCTCAGGAGAGAAAGAGAGGCCTCTGTTCAACTGAGGCCTCAGAGAAGGTTCTGGAACATTATTCCCCACAGTCACAAGCAGCACAAAATGGCTGCCGGGAGACAAAATGGCTGGGTCTGCCTGAGTAGTACATGCTCTAAGGAGATATCTATTATAGATAACAAAATATAACTAAAGTATAAGTCTTACAAGATATTAAGAGTCTTGCAGGTACAATATTTGTAAGTATATAATGTTCATTTCATACAAGCTCTTAAATAAGCCTAAGCGTCCAATTCTGAGACTAACTTCCAAGATCCGCTCTTTAACTCTCTCTCTCGATCTCCAACCGACACAATTCCCCCAACTGTCTCTTGGTCTCTCAGGCCTTATATCTCCTTCTCACGGAAGCTTCCATAAGAACCTTTATCTTGCTCTCTGATTGGTCAAGTGAGCCTTCCGTAGCAGTGATGTCATTCTGTGTGGGATGTCGAATTCCAGCCAATCAGGGCCAGGGATGGTGGCAGGGACTGTGACTCCAGCCAATGGCAGCTCTCAGAGTGTCCTCAGGAGGACTTCTTCTGTTCCTAAAAGAGCATTGAACCCATGGCTTTGAGACAGGGCTTGATGCAGTGAGGCTCATGGTGAAGGCAGTTGGTTTGGAGCCATGATGAGAGGAAGCCATTCCTAATGACTGAATAGTGGTCTTCCTATTTCTATTCCCAGGGAAGGGAAGAGGGCCCTGGAGTGTTCTCTGCCTTGGATCCAAAGAGAACTTGACCTCCAGACAGACTAGAAATCAAACACAGACATAAATCAATGAATCATAAAGGCTGCCCTAGACTTCTGTCAGTTCAGTGAAGCAGATTGGGAAGACATCCTGGGAAGAGCCTCCATTGCTAAACACAGTCTCCATCAAGGAGAAATCTAGAGGATCAGGGACCAAGATTGCAGCCTTGTCTTTCCCTCTCTCCCCATTCTTAAGATCCAGGGAGCCAAGGAAAAGGGAAGGGAGGACATCCCAATGTACCTTTAAAGCCCTAAATGGCTTGGGTCCAAGCTATCTTAGAGACCGCCTTGTCCCATACAACAACAACAACAACAACAACAATAATAATAATAATAATAATAATATGAGCAATACTCCCCGTGCTCTCCGCTCCTCAGGGAGGAATTTGCTGCAGCCTTCAAAATCTAGACTTGCGGCTACCTCTCAGTGGGCATTCTCTGTTGTCGCCCCTAAGCTCTGCAATGACCTGCCAGATGAGATCAATCAGTTAACATCTTTAGACAGCTTTAAAAAAGCTGTCAAGACGGATCTCTTCCGGCAGGCCTTTCCAGATTAAATTTTTTTCCCGGCCCAGGCTCCAGGGCTCCCCGATTTCCCTTATTCCTCTCGTGGCCCCATCCCCTGATGGTGAGGATTGCTGGGGGTTTTGAGGTTTAGTTTAGGATAGTATAATTATATATTGTTATAGTCCCATTTTAATACATTTAAGTGTTTAATAATTTTTTAAGGGGGGAAGGGAGTATAAATATTATGTATATTTTATTCTGTAAATTTTTATGTTGATCACCGCCCAGATTGGCTTTGCCACCAGGCGGTATAGAAATAATAATAATAATAATAATAATAATAATCCCACTCTGTTGATATTCTGAAGGGATACAATCATATTTGGGATGCTCCGTGTTCTTCCTCCCCTTTTGCCCAATCACTCTCTGGATGAGGGCTACTTTCTGTTGCAGATCTCCTTTCCAGACATGGAAGTCTTCTTCTCTGAGGAAGAAGGGCCTCTCTTGAGTCCGGAGCAGAAGTTTCTGTACAATGAGGTGATGATGGAAACCTATGGAAATGTCTCCTCTCTGGGGAAGGAACCTGGATCCATTGCTCTTCCTTCAGAACAGGGGGCCTTGAATGCTACATACATGGCTCTATGGTTCCACTTTAATGGTCAAAGCAACATCTTGGGAATCTTGGGATTTCTACTTTACTTTACGGAGCCACTAGAGTTCTCTAGTTATGATTGTAAATGCCCTTTGCTAAACTGCAAATCCTAGGATATCCTAGGAAAGAACCATGGCACTTGATATCTTTTGGCCCCAAATGCTCTTCATTACATCCCTTAGCAAGGTTTCAGGTCTTTTTGATCTGTGTTTCAGTGTTTCTATGTTCTGGAGAGGCCTCCAGTATCCTCTTGGGAAGAAGGCCTCCCTTGGCCCTCCTACAAGGGCTCAGAGTGGCCCAATGGTGACAAAACAGCCTCTGCTTCTCCTAAGGCATTTGGGGGATATTGAGGGGAAAATGCCATTCAGGTTTTTTCAAGATGGTCCAATGGTGGTTGCCTCTGAGGTCCCTTTTGGGCCCAGTCTGGCTCCTAATCCCCAACAGCTGCCCAGCCCTGTCTTGGAGGTGTCTTCAGGCTGTTTCCAGGCTCCTCCCTTGAGCCCTACCCTCACCAAATTGGGAGTCCTCAGGTCCCTTCCTCAGCCTTCCTATGGATTGATTGCTATATTATTATCTTACGTTTCTCACTAAATGGGAATGGAAATGTCTCTTTCCTGCACCATACTTTTTGTGTGTGTGTGAGAGAAAGAGAATGTGAAAGACAGAATGGCAGGAGGAGAAGCTGAAGCTGAAATACAGAAGCAGTGCAGATGGAAAGAGAGCAGGAAGGAAAACTGGAGCAAGGAGGGAGAAATGGAAGGAGATCAGGAAAGTGGAAACGAGGAGGAGAGAGCAGGAGCAAAGTCTAGCTCTCTTTGGACAGGAAAGTAACTCAGGGAAAGCGCACAATAGAACCAGAAGAGTGTCCAGAATACAGCTAGAAGACTATTGTCAGGCAGCCATGAACCAGAAAAACATTAACAACTAAACAAGTAAACTGGTGCGAACCAGCTCAAATCCTTGTTTTCAGACATTTTAAGGTATTCCATGTAGCAATTATGACTCATATCTATGAAGGGAGGGAAAGGGAACACTAAAACTCCTTTATCTCTCTTCTTGCTTAGCTCCATTGTAGAATCCAGAGGCCTCTCCTCTCTTAATGCCGAGATGAGTCTTTTCTATGTTTCCCCTTCTTTATAGAAGAACTTGCGGCTCATGAGAGAATCGACACTCGGGAGAAACCACACAAATGCCAGCAGTGTGGGAAATGCTTTGCTCAGAAGTCACAGCTTGAAGTGCATCAGAGGGTCCACACAGGAGAAAAACCCTGGAGATGCCATCAATGCAATGGAGATGCAGATATTTTAATTCAGGTGCTATCCTTACATACTACAAGAGCATTCATACAAGACAGAAGCCATACAAATGCCTGAACTGCAGAAAATGTTTTTCTCAGAATTTACACCTTTAGAGAAATGGTATAAATGTCAGCAATTGAATATAGTTTTTTGGAGAGGCATATTTTATACAGTTTGTTCTATTCTATTTGTAACGTTCTATTATAATCCTCATTTATGGCACATCTTCTACAAAGTTTTTGGTTTGAAAAGAGGAACATCTTATAAGAACATTGAATAAACCTTTGCATTATTTGGAGCATTCTGTATTCTTCTTTGCATATCTAGAATCTCTAAAAGACAGCATCAATTATGGAAGCATCAATCTAAGGATTAATGAGGGGCTGCTAGAGTTCAACTGGCTTGTGACCATGAGAAAAGATGCTGAAGATGCATTTCTGACTGCTTTCTAGCCTTTCATTGACGCACATAACATTTGATGACCCCTGAATCAAACCCTTATTTTCCTCCTTTTTCCCAGGACTTAAACCTTTGCTAGAAAGTATTATGGTTTTTTTTGGGGGGTGCTTCTTCTGTAACATGTGTTTCCCTTACTCTTTTTACATGGAGCAGGAAGGGTGCCATAAATACATCAGTCAGTGGCATTCCTGCACTGGGACTCAGTGGGTGACAGTGCACGACTTTCAGGGGTGGGACGTCCCCCTTCTGGGGGTGGGACTTCTGGGGTCAGGACTTCCGTCTTCCAGGGGCATGACTTCTGGGGGTGGGGAACCCAAGGCACTCTCTCGCAGGCAATAGCAACCCCCCTCTGACGAAACCTAAAAAGGCCAATGTGATTGTAGGCTACTTTAATAGAAATATACTGTCTAGATCAGTGGTCCCCAAACTTTATTGGGCGACTGCCCCCTTTCCTCTTGGGGGACAACCCTAGCACCCCCCCCCCCATACCTATTTCATGGCATTAGGTCCACTGTTTTACTGGGGGGAGGGAGAGAAGAGAGAAAGTACTGGTATATTGAGCAAGGGAAGTGGCTGCTTTGGGTTAATTTTGGAAATGAAGTCAGTGAAACACTGCTTGCCATGCAACCCCAATGGCTGACCCTTGGCAAGTCCCATTCTCCCAGCCCCAGGAGAAGGCAATGGCAAACCCCTCTGAAGAAAATATTTCAAGAAAACCCTATAATAGGTTCTCGTTAGGGTCATCAAGAGTCCAAACAACTTCAAGGCACACAACAATAATTGCTGCTAGCGAGAAGAAAAGAGAACCTGGAACCCCATAAGTTTGTATTTGGAGTGAAGAAAGGTGAGGCTGGTGAGTGGCTTAGGAAAGTGAAAGAGAGAGGCCCCTCCATGGAAGGAAGGACGTTGTCCGAATGGGGTCCCTGAGGAAGAGGGGGGGGGGCAGGCAAGCTCAGCAGGATTTCCACTGGAGGAAGGAGGGCTGCCTGGCTGCCTGGGAAAAAGCCCATGCCAAGCAATAGCCTTTATGTGAGCCTTGGGGGCAATATTGTCTGTCCTTATCAGGACTGCCCGGGATTGAATCAGGTCTTTGAAGGCCAAGAGAGCCAGACGAACAGCTCGAAGTTACAGCCAGTTGATGCTGTAGGACTGTTCGTTGTGGTCCCAGCGGCCCTGGGTCAAGTGGGCTCCGCAGTGGGCTCCCCAGCCCCTGAGGCTGGCATCTGTTGTGATCTGGTTCATTTCGGGTCTCCAGATAGGTCGGCCTGTCAGGACTGCTGGAGAGATCCACCACTGTAGGGACTGCAGGCCTCGGTCGAGAACCTAGATGACCTTGTGAAGTTTGAGGGCGATGGCCTGCTGGTGGGACAGGAGGAGCCCCTGAAGAGCCCTGGCATAAAAACTTGCCCACGGTAGGCAATCAGTCGTCGCAATCATGAGGCCCTGAAGATGCGTCAGCGCCGACAGGCTGGCCTGACGGGAGTTCAGCACTGTGAACTGCCTCGGCTATGGTCTATCTTCAGCAGACAGGCAGGGAGACCTTCCCTCGAATTGTGTCTATCTCAGCTCTCAGGTGTAGGATTTGATGTTTGGGATGAAAGGAGCTCTTTTCAGTGTTGACCAGAAAGCTGTGGGCTTTCAAGGACTTGAGGACTCTGGACATGTCGATAATTACCTGTTGTTTGGACCTTGCCCTGATCAGCAGGTCGTCCAGGTAGGGGTAGACGTGGATCCGCTGGGTCCTCCAGTGTGCGACCAGGGCCACCATCACTTTGGTGAAGACTCTGGGCACTGACGCAAGTCCGAATGGAAGCGCCGTTTCCTACGTTTCAGATACAACACCAAAACTGAAAGTGGTTGGCGTTGTATCTGAAACGTAGGAAACGGCGATGTGAAGTATGGATAGGAATATGTATATAAGCATCCTGAAGGTCCAGCGATGAGAGGAACTCTCCAGGTTGTAAGGCTTCAAGGATGGATCGCAGGGTTTCCATTCAAAAGTTTTTTTTCTAAACAAAATGATTTAGGCTGCTCAGATTGAGAATTGTATGCCATGATCCGTTCTTCTTGGGAACCAGGAAGAAGGTTGAGTAACAACCCCGGTGTCTCTGGTTTGCCGGGACAGGTTCGATGGCCTGGATCTCCAGCAGGCGCAGAATTTCTTCCAGTAGGAGGCGATGTTTGTCGGGGGTCTTTGGATCTGGGGGAAGGCTGGAACATGTTGTGTGGTGTCCGGGAAAATTCTATTTTGTATCCCTGATGGATAGTGTCCAGCACTCACTGGTCTGAGGTGGAGTTGTCCCAGATATCCCTGAACTCTTGAAGTCTGCCTCCCACTGGAGGATTCCCGTCAATGTTGTTGACCTTTGTGGTTGGCCTTGGAGTTTCCTCCTTCCTTTGGAATGAAGGAAGATAGATTGGATTTTGTACAGTATTTGGTATCACCCCAGAGGGTCTTGTTGGCCTTAGCCTCTCTGACTTGAAAGGAGTTAGATGAGGAAAAGGATCGAGAGGGGCGAAAGGAAGAACATCCCTGCCTGAACTGTTTTTTGTCATCTCTTTTCTTAATTGAAGGCAAGGCCTTCTTTTTGTCCTTGCCCTCAACCAGAACTGGCTCAATGGACTCGCCAAACAGCTTGGTGCCCAGGTAGGGAGTAAACACCAGATTTTGTTTCGACTTGGTGTCTACATTCCAGTTCTTTAGCCAGAGCTGTCGTCAGACAGCAACCACTGCGGCCTGGCCCCTGGCGCAAAACTGTATAGCATCCAGAGTACCATCAGCTGCAAAAACGTTGGCCTTGGCTATCTATTTAAGGCCTGTTTAGTTTTGGTGTCAATGGATGGGATTGTCTCTAACAGGTCTCTAGCCCACTGAAGAGCGGTCCGCGTGACCATGGAGACTGCAGCTGTGTCCCTGATAGCTATAGATACAGAGTCGTGGCACACTTGAGCTCAGCTCTTCTGTCTTCTGGGTTTCTCAGGATGTCTTCACCATCTCTGCTGAACACCGCTGATGACACCCGCACTGACACCGGAGCATCCACTAAGGACACCTTGAGTTTATCCATGACAGCTTGTTGGAAGTTGTATAACTTCCTGATAGCGCTGTGGTTAGGGCGGCTGGCCCTAACTGTTCCATTCGTCTCTGATGATGATGATGATGATTAACCTATATTTATGAAGCGCTGTAAATTTACACAGCGCTGTACATACAATCTTTTTAATTAATTTAATTTAATTTTCAAATTGTAAGGGCAAGGGATCTCTGGAACTGAGGGATCTGTGACTGGGAACAAGTCTTCACCCACCCTGGAAAGATCAGAATCCTCACCAGGACTTTGGGTGGAAGGGAGGCTAATGCCTAGGGTTTTGGTAGTCTTTTTTTAGAAATAGAGGATAGTCCTCTACCAAGAACTAGTGTGAGGAGGATGGGACGTCCCTGTCCTCTTGGCCCTCCTCATCAGATAATTCCCCTTCTTCATTTACAGAATCTACAGTCTCATAGCTCCCCTCGGTATAATTGTCATCCGAGGAGTGAAAAGAGATGGAGCGTTTGTGTTTAGAAGCGCTCCTGTCATGTTTGCTATGCTTGGCTGGGGGTTGGTAGAACATGTCTGTGTCTGAGTCTGATACAGAGACCTCCTCACCATCTCTAATAGGGACTGAGCCTGCTGTCTGGTCCTGTGGAAGGGAGACCTGGCTCTGCACATCCGCGTTGCTTGCCTGGTTTGATGAGGGCCCACTAGTCTTTCTCCGGTCGGTACCGGGCTGACCCCTTGTTGCAGTGGTGGTGGGGCTAGGCCTAAACCACTGGGTGTCGCTGGCGGAGGAGCTCTGCTGGCGGGCACCCTTGGCGCCACCCCCTGAAAAGATGGGGCTGGAAGAATGACCCACATCGGGACCAACAAGATGATGGCTCACATCAGGGCCCACAAGATGGCGCCCCCCATTGGCAACTGCATGGCCAAGATGGCTGCCATTGCAAGTCACCCCAAAGTCCCCACCCCCATTCGGGTCAACTCGCCCAAGATGGCCACTCCCAATCAGAGAGCACATGGCCAAGATGGCTGCCAACTTAAGGGGATGCCAAAAATATGTTGTTGCTGGGCATGAAGCCCATCAATGGCCAAGGGGTTCCCCAATCATAGGGCGGTAATTCCCTCCCGTTGGCAAAATGCTGAGGGAAAGGGTCACCTCGCGGTGGAGGCGCGAACGCAGCTGTCCATGGGAGGGGGGAGGGGCTCTGTGCCACAGGATGCGGCTCTGGGGCCCCGTGCTTCCGTTGGCTTGTACTGTCTGTGGCCCTGTCTGGGCTCCCCCTCCCTGAGGCGCCCACAATATCTCTGAGCCTTCCTTTGCCAGGAAGTCCCAAAACCACCGCACCATCTCCTGGGAGGGCGGTGGGCTGGGTACTTACAGGCTCCCTCACTTCGGCGTCCGATGTCCCTGGGGTCGGCTCCCTCTCTGCAGAACCTGAACGGCCGCCTGGGGAGTCTCCAGCCCGGCC
>JACSCI010000893.1:12522-23489 GCA_016801065.1 Sceloporus tristichus
GGGACAGTCTCAAAGCTTCAGGCAAGGAGCATCAGACTGAAGTCACAATGGGACAGTCTCAATGCTTCAGGCAAAAAGCATCAGACTGAAATCACAATGGGACAGTCTCAATGCTTCAGGCAAAGAGCATCAGACTAAAGTCACAATGGGACAGTCTCAGTGCTTCAGGTAAGGAGCATCAGCTGCCCTCGGTTTGCCTCTGACATCTTCCTCCTCCGCATCTTTAACTTGGGCACCATCCACTTCATAAGGTCCTTTAAATCCTTTATGTCTTCCTCCATTCGATAAACATCTACCTGAGGTTCTTCTATCCTGGGGCGGCTATCAAGGGACTCCCCCACTGCCAGGTCCCAGGCTGTCACTCTGCCCCCCAACGGCCTTCCTTTCCCCAGTCTGGGGCCGGAAACTCAAATCCTCCAGTGGTGGCCTGGGAGGTGTGAGCTTCAGGAGGTTTCCCAGCCTTGGGCTTGGCCCTAGTTCCTCTGAAGAAGGCACCTGCTCCTCCACCACCAGGATCTCCAGAACCACCGGGTTCTCCATGAACTCTTCTTGTTCCTGGGTCTCCATTGGAGTTAAAACTGTGAGACTTTTCAAACGGTGAGATCCGGAGTCAGTCCTATGCTCAAAAAATCAAACTCATTTGAAACAAAAGAAGCTTTATTGATGAATCCAGGCAGAAACATCCATTAACACCTTTTTGCAAAGTCTGAAGTCCAAAGGAACGTGCTCAACCCCTCCCTAAGCCAGCCCCCAATTCCCAAGCTAAAGCAACACAAGCGGAGGTTGCATAGATACCAAGGTTGTCTATACTTCCCTTCCCTTCTCCCAGTCAGCCTCACCTTGAAGAGCAGTCTTCCCAAGCCAGCTTCACTCCTCCTTGAGAACCATCTACAGCTGCAACCCCAGCCCCTCTACAAATGCCCTCCTTCATCTAAAAGCCTCTCTGTCTTCCTAACATTTCCCACTACATGCTTTCTATAACCCATCACTCTAGACTACCTACTATGAACTACAACTATAACTCCTATTTTAACTCTAATAATAAAGCCTAATATTTTTACTCTTTATGACAGAACACTTATACACTGTTTCTGACATGCAATGAATGGGCCAGTCTGAATCCTTCAGGTAAAGAGCACCACCCTGAAGTCACAATAGTACCATCTCAATCCTTCATCCAAGGAGCATCAGTCTGAAGTCACAATGGGCCAGTCTCATTCAGGTAAGGAGCACCAGCCTAAAATCACAATATGTCATGAATACCTTTATTCATGCATTTTTTTCATTGGGATTCATGCCATAAAGGTTATAGGTTTAGGTTTAGGTTAGAGTTAAGATAGATGGGATTTATGGTGGGTTAAAATAATACGTTTTAATATGTGCTATAATAGAAGATACTAGAAAGAGATAGGGAGATCATGGCTAAAGAATGTGATTGTTTCCTAGGATTGGAATGAGTGGGAATCATCCTTCTAACAGAGGCTTGGGTTTAAAAGACTGGTCTCTGGAAAAGGAGGGGGAACATAGAAAGTTATTGGTATTTTGATCTTGTATTATGTTGTTATGTGTTTATGCTTATTATATTTTTATATGGTATCATATTAGATTGGGATTGATGGGGTATATATATATATATATATATATATATATATATATGCCATAATGTTAATTAAACTGTTGTGTGGCTGAGTTCTGTGGTCCAAGGTATATGAGAGCTTAATTGTCTTTAGAAACGCTGCAGAATCCCGGATGGGAAGACATTGTGCAGAAAAGGCGGGAGAATGCTCTGTGGTAAAGGGCTATCCAATTAATTAGCTTTATTGGTTAATGGGGTGAGGTTAATTGATATGGTTATAAAAGTGATATATGTATACTTTCTTTCATTCCTGACCAAAAAGTCACTTCTATTGCATATATCTCCTTCAATGAAAGCTGTTCCTTTTTCAAAGTACTGCCTTTTGTGTTGCAAAAGGGGCCGCAATTAGGACCCTGACAGATATCTCTCTCCCCTTCCATTCACCCTGTTATCCCAAAAGAGTTGGAGAGCATACCAAACCAACCGCAGAACCTTTCCCTGCTCTTGTGTAATGCCAGGTCAGTCAAAAATACAACGCAGATAGTCCAGGATCTCCTTCTGGACGAAGAGGCTGACCTGGCTTGTTTCACAGAGACCTGGCTGGGTGAAGATAGCTCAGCCACCTGGGATCGGGCCTTACCAGCCGGGTTCTCCGTCAGAGAGCAGGTAAAGGGATGTCACATTGGTCCATAAAGACAATCTTGCTTTGCCCAGGATACCTATCCTTAAGATGGACCACATTGAATGTATTTATTTCAGCTTAAAGACTAAGAAAAGTCTGGGGATTGTGTTGGTTTACCATCCACCCTGTTCCTTAACAGACTCCCTAGTGGAGCTGACATCTCGTCTTTGAGCAGCTGCTGGATTCACCTAGGCTTTTAGTCCTGGGCAACCGCAACATCCCCCTCGATGCCCCTCCTCAGCATTCACAGGGATTGCCAGGGCCTAGATGCTGCTGCTTATTCCGCTGGCGGCCTTAGCGGGAAAGGAAGGTATGCTCTGTGGGTTGAGCGGCCTCCCTTTCCTTCCCTCTTTTCTTCCTTTGAGGAGACTGCAATGGAGCCCAAAGTGCAGAGCTGGACTCAGGAGGGAAAGACAGGAAAGGAAGGCTCTTTCTGTGTATCGTGTGTGTGTGTGTGTGTGTGTGTGTGTGTGTTGGCCTCTGCTGTTCTTACGGCTGGGAATGGAGCTGAGGACTGAGGAGAGAATAAAGAGTCAGTTTTGGGCAAATTCAGAAATACTGTGCATCAAAGAGTCCAGTGTGTTGAAATAACAAAGAACTTTATTGAGAACACATAGAAATCCAGTGTTTACGTCAGAACTGCCCACTCCAATCCAAACAATACATTAAAACCCCAAAACCTAAAACACCACCCTCTTCCAAACCTAGCCCCCCTCCAATTCCCACAGTCTCTGCCCCACAATTAACAAGCCCCCTTTGCCATTCCCACAAACTAGCCCTTTCTGTCAATACCTGTCCCCAACTTTCTTCAGCCAACATCCCAAACATTGCAAAAGTTATCATTCCCACAACTATTCTACACATCTATAACAAATCCCAGCCCTTGAACTACCTAACCTATACCACGACCCACAATCTCCAGCCAAATTTACATCCCAAAGTAATTATCTATACTATTAGCAATTAAAAACTTAAAATAACAAAATAGAACTTTAGAACACAAACAGACATATCGACACACAAAGCTTACAAACAAAATCACAAGGGCCTTTTCTTAGCACCACTGGATTTAAAATATATTTTTTTTATTCATTATTGTCAAAAATAATGTTAGTTCACTATTGGGATTTGTGTGCCTTCTCTCCTGTGTGGACTCTTTGATGTGACACTAGGATTGACTTCCGAGAAAAACATTTCCCACAATGCTGGCATTTGTATGGCTTCTCTCCTGTGTGGATTCTCTTGTGTGTCACTAGGTCTGACTTCCGAGAAAAACGTTTCCCACAATGTTGGCATTTGTATGGCTTCTCTCCTGTGTGGACTCTCTGATGTGTCACTAGGTTTGACTTCTGAGAAAGACATTTCCCACAATGCTGGCATTTGTATGGCTTCTCTCCTGTGTGGATTCTCTTGTGTCTCACTAGGTTTGACCTCTGAGAATAACATTTCCCACAATGCTGGCATTTGTATGGTTTCTCCCCGGTGTGGACTTTTCGATGCATGACAAGGACTGACTTGTAGGCAAAACATTTTCCACAATGGTGGCATTTGTGTGGCTTCTCTCCTGTGTGGACTCTCCGATGCATGACTAGGATTGACTTGTAAGCAAAATTTTTCCCACAATGCTGACATTTATGTGACTTTTTTCTTGTGTGGATTCTCTCATGACTGAGAAGTGATTCTGTAAACAAGGAAAATGATAGACAAGACAATCTCAGTGTTAATAGAAGATGTTACCCCAAGATTTAGCCCCACGTTCACCCCTCCCTATTTCAGTTTAGATTAATAAAGTTGGTGTGAGTGACCTGAGCATGACCCTGTTCTAGATGCCCCCAAATCCATATAATGATTGTATCCTTACTCATAGGAGCTACCAAAGAAGAGATTGAGGGAACTTTGATGAGGGAATCATTGGAAGCAGATTGTCAAAGGACTGTTGAAAAAATATTCAATTAACCATGTGCAAAAATACTTTGATTGACAGGTGGCATCATATCCTGTGAAACTGCCATAGAGTCCTGAGTCAGAGCCCAAGGCATGATGCAAGCTAACTGCAAAGGATGCTTCATGCTGTTTGGCTCCAGGAGATGACTCACAATCAATACGGTATACAGCTCACATGCGGATTGGTGTGGATTGGAGTTGTGTGTACAAGGGATGGTGAAGTTGATGGAAGTCAGAGAGGAGAGGTTGCAAATATTTGTATTATTTTGCGAATCAAGAGAGAGAATCTCCAATGAATTAAATGAAACGAATTTGTTTCTGATTTATTTTTAAGGGAAAAGTGGTCAGTACATTGCCTATATCTGTATCTGGATATTTGTTTCCATACTCTGCTATGTTATTCTTGAGCTGCTTCTGGGAGTGTCACCCTCAGATTGCGCTGTATATTGGCTTGTGAACGCAATAGGAATTCAGAGCCAAGAAGGACCTGAGAGCCAGTGTGCTAATCCTTTTTGTCTGAGATATTTCCACCAAGCACCCATTGCATTCAATTTGGTTTCAAACCATTCTCTCCCCCAGGAATCTTTCTAAAATGATATAAACCTTTTTGAACACTTGGTTTCTGAACCCAAGAAACAATCACAGAATAAATATCTTCCCTGACTGGCTGTTCTTTGACGTCAGTCCAATTACAGACAGACAGTCTGTTGGTTTACATTGCTAAACACCTCACTACACTCGGCAGCCCAACTTGCCATGAATGTTACTGACTTCTCTCCCCTTTCTGGACCCTCAGCTCTTGCAATCAAGATCCATCTAGGTAAAGTTTTATCATTAGCAAAGCCTCACACTTTTCACCCACCTTTGTTACTAGTTCTTGTGTGTATGTGAACACCTATATCTGTACATGTGTGTATTTTGCTTTTCCCCTAAATAAAACATAAAAACCTATTTCAAATGCCTTTGGAGTTCTCTGTGCTTCCAGGCCTGGTATAGTTGAGCTGAATCCCAAGATTGCTTTTGCCCCAACCAAACTATATGTCTGCTTTCAGCTAAGTACCACATTCCCCTAAAAGCATAGCACTTGGGAGTATCCTCCCCAGACTCCAGCATTTTGGGTAACAAAGGGCCTCTGGAATCAACCATGGAACTAAGGAAGCTCAGGTAGGAAAAGAAACATTAGAGGAAAAGCAGGTTTGTGTCCCCTTTTCCTCCCTTCACAGATATTACTCATAATTGCTTAATGGAACCCCTAAATATCTCTACAAACAAGGATTTGAGCCGATTCTCAGATGTTCTCTCAAACCAGTTCTTAAAATCTGTCAGGTTCATGGCTGCCTCCCAATCCACAAGGCCTCTCTCCTTTGGTCTCTCTCCAATAGTGCCTCACTAAACTGCAAATTCAAAGATTCTACAGGATGTTACTATCACAATTAAACTGCACTTGAAAGGGATCTAGGACTCCTAAAGGCCAATGTGATTCTAGGCTGCATCAATATGAGTATAGTTTCTAAATCAAGGGAAGTAATAGTGCCACTCTATTCTGCTTTGGTCAGGCCTCACTTAGAATAATCCTGTGTCCAGTTCTGGGCTCCACAATTCAAAAAGGATGTTGACAAATTGGAGCATGTTCAAAGGAGGGCAACCAAAGTGGTGAAGGTTCTGGAAACCATCAAGTCCTATGAAGAGCGGCTTAGAGACCTGGGTATGTTTTGCCTGGAGAAAAGAAATTTAAGATTGGATATGATATCCATGTGTAAATATCGGAAAGGGTCGTATTGATGATGGAGCAAGCATGCTTTCTGCTTCTGCAGAAAAAAGGAGACACTGCAATGGATGCAAGCCACAGGGAAAGAGGTTCCACCTAAACATTAGGAAGAACTTTGGGGCAGTAAGAGCTTTTTGGCAGTTGATTATACTCCCTTAAGGTTTGATGGTGTCCTCGTCTTTGCAGGTCTTTAATGAGAGGCTGGATGGCCATCTCTTGGGGGTGATTTGAATGTGTATTCTTGCATGGCAGAAGGGGGTTGAACTGGATGGTCCTTGTGGTCTATTCCAATTCTATGATTCTGTAATTCTGGTGGAACCAAATCAACATGATAATATAGTATGAAAGGGCCCTCAGCCTTTATAAAAAGAGCCATGGATTCAGGTTCCTTACCTACAGAAGCCACATTCTCATAATTGTCCATCATTACATAATTGTACATAAGTCTCTGCTTCTTTGTCAACAGTTTCCATTACTCCTCCGTGAAATATATCGCCACATCCGCAAAGGTCACCTGCAACAGAAAATAGCCCTCATCCAGAGAGTGACTAAGCAAAAGGGGAGGAAAGCACATGGTGCCTCCAAATATTATTTCATCACTTCAGAATTCAGTCCAGGAAATAAACTTTAAATTCTGTTAGCAAGAAAAAAGCTACTGCCTTTGAGATCAGTTTGTCTTGAATCCTTTCAATATAATATACAATATAATAAACAAATAATTTAGGCCATGGCTGGGATACTGAGGATGGATTAGGATACTGACTATCCCAACACATACAGTACATTTAGCCACAAAAGAATTATAGTGCATTTAGCCATTACTTGCAATATTTCAGAGGCAAGCATCATTTTTCATAACAGTTCTGCAGAGCACTCTGGGTTTAAGGGCCACTGGGCCCACCCCAAATTTAGATTCAGAGACATTCTCCCATATCCCCCAACATTTCACAGATTGGAAAAGCAAGACACATGTGGACAAGCAATCCAGAAGGCGGTGGAGATGGCCAAAGTTGTTTATGAGGAAGATCACACAAGCTAGGAAGGCCACAGCAGTTTGCTTTTGCTTCAGCCTCCTGGGAAGGGCAATACCCCGCTTGCTTCTTTCCTCTCCTCTCCCCACTTTTGAGTTGATGGGGTGCAAACTGAATGGCACTCAGGAACTGAAGTGAGCTGAGAAGGGGGAAAGTGGGAGGATGAGAGAGCAACCAGGACATTTTTAAAAGCCTCTGAAAAAGTGGGGTGACAGGATTACCCAGGACTGTCTCTGCTAAATTGGGAGCGTATGTTCTCCACTTGCTTTCATGAACTGGCCCAGCAGTGACACAGATGAAACCAATAGTCAAGAACTTCGACTCACCAAAGAGTTCTTGTACCTCTGCATCCTCTTTCTCTTGGAGCCCAACTCCCTCTGCTTGGCCTCTATGTCGGCCATCAGGTGGGCAGGGGTCCTGGTGGTCCTACACTTGGTCACTTCCAGCAAGAAAGGCCCCAAAGCCGTGTCCAAGGAGGCCGAGATGATGTTCCTGAGAAAAGGGAGCAGGGTTAGGATTGGCTTGGCAAGAAACCCTGCAGCATTCAAAGAGACAGAGAACAGCATCCTGCTGGTGAGATACGCAGGTCACACATGCCTCCTTTGGGCCGATGCAGAGGTGGGCATCCCCTTCCTCCCTCTGCACCAAACAAAGCCCCCTGGACCTGACATGGATTACTGCAGCTCCCCTACACAACAGATACTCCATGCCTTATTAGAGTGATGGGCGATTAGGGGATGGGGAATTGGAGATGGCCCTGGATATGTCCCTGTAGCTAGATGTGAAATGAGTGCATCATAAACAAATAAATACAGTCATCCCTCCATATTTGCAGCTTTGATTATTCATGGAATTTTATTAATATGTTCTCTCTAGGAATCTCTAGGTCCTCCGGTGCAACTCTATGGTCAACTTTAACTAAAAGTTGCACTGAAAGACCCAGAGATTCCTAGAGAGAATACTTTACTTGGCATTTGTAGCTCCTCCAGTGCTGGACATTGAACACAGAATTGCACTGGAGGACCTAGGCATTCTTAGAGAGGTGTTCTCTCAGGTAAAAACAGTGTTTTTGTTATTTGCAATTTTTCCATATTCACGGGGGTCTTGTGCCCTTAACCCTAGAGAATATGGAGGGATGACTGTAAATCATCTGCTGAAACCTCCAGAGGTCCCCAGTGTTTTCCCCAGCACCATCCCCTTTCCCAAGAAGGCTGCATCCACACTGAAGAAATAAGGAACTTTGACACCGCTTTAACCACTCAGTGCTATGGAATCCTGGGATTATACCTTTGGGACACTTAGCCTTCTCGGCCAGAGAGCTCTGGTGCCACAACGAACTACAAATCCAAGGATTCCATAGGATGGAGCCAGGAGAATTAAAGCGATTTTGAACTGGATTATTTCTGCAGTGCAGATACAGCCTGAGTCGGTTGTAAAAGGGCAGAAGCACCCAAGTCTTGTTTTTACTTCCTAATAATGGTTTTCCTTTAAAAGAAAGAAGCAGTTTACTTTTCTGTCTAATCCTTATTTTTGTTGTTCTTGTCTGTTTCTATGTTTATTTGGTAATAATATGAGATGGTCTGGTCTGCCTCCTTCCTTGTTCCCTGAAAGTCTCTTAATAAGGAAACTGGGGAGACTTTTAAAACCTCCCAAAGGAGCTACTTTTGGAGGCAAGCCTCCTCTTAGTAGCCAAAGCCCGATGTTTGGGAATAATAACAAGGCTTCTAGTAAAACCATGCTTCCCATTTCTAATTCCTTTTAAAACCCATGTTCCCCAGAAGGAGCAGAGCTGTGTAAGAAAACCCTCTCAGAAAAGACACACAAAAGACACACAAAGAGACACACTTCCTCCCTTTTGGCCCAAGGAGCCTGGCCTCCTTCTGACTCTGGAGCCTCAGGAGAGAAAGAGAAGCCTCTGTTCAACTGAGGCCCCACAGAAGGTTCTGGAACAATATTCCCCACAATCACAAGCAGAACAAAATGGCCGCTGGAACACAAAATGGCTACCAGAACACAAAATGGCTGCCTCTTCCTCAGCGCTTGGCAGTTGTCAGTTTGAGGCCTTCAGGGAGAGAGAGAGAGACCGAGGGGAAGAGTGGAAGGAGGCCCTGGTTGGAGGGGGCCTTGGGAGATAGAGAGTCTTCCTGAGATATTCGGGGTTCACTTCCTAACAGGGGCTTCTGGCCTCATAAAGGATTTGGGGCAAACTGGATCGGAAAGACAGTAGTAGCCTTTTCTCTTGCCAATGGGATTTGCAGTGTATTTCCTGGACTTGATCGCCCAGCATCCACATGGCCAGAAAGAGGAGGGGTCCTGCCCTGCAGTAAGGCCCCTCCAATCCCTTTGAACCCAGGACTACAACTCCCATGTCTTTCTTTCTTTCTTTCTTTCTTTTTTTCTTTCTTTCTCCATATCTGTCTTGTGAGGTGTGATTAAGCCCTGTTTTTGCCTAGCTGCCTTGTGTCACTGGTGTTACTGCTCTTGTGGTTGTGTGCCTCCAAATTGTTTCTGACTTATGGCAACCCTAAGGGAAGCCCTTTGCAGGCTTTTCTTGGCAAGATTTGTTCAGAAGTGGTTTTGCAAGTGCCTCCCTCTGAGGCTGAGAGAGTGTGACTTGCCTAAGGTCACTCAGTGGGTTTCTGTGGCCAAGAGGGCATTTGAACCCTGGGCCCCAAGGTCACAGTCCAATGCTCCAGCCACTAAACCACGGCTCTTTCCTGAGGCTTTGTAATTTTTTTGTGGAGTGGCTCTAATTCATTGCCGACTTCTGGGGAGCCTCTCCTGGGGTTTTCTTGGCAAGAGTTGTTCAGAGGAGGTTTGCCATTGCCTTCCCTGAGGCTGAAAGAGTGTGACTTCTTGCCCAAGGGACCCAGCTGGTTTCATAGAGGAGTGGGGCACTGGACCCTGGCCTCCAGAGTTGTAACCCTACACTCAAACCACTGCACCACACTGCCTCCCATTCCCATGTACAACCTGTGAAATAACTGCAGACTTTTTTCTGTTCTTCATATGTGACTTCAAGTCATTTCCAACTTATGGCGACCCTAAGGAAACCTTATCATGGGGTTTTCTTGGCAGGTTTCTTCAGAGAGAGATTGCCATTGTCATCCTCTGAGGCTGAGAGAGTGTGACTGGCCAAGGGTCACCTAAGTCCAAAACACACTGCAGCAATAATCCACTCTGAGACCGCTTTAACTGCCCTGGCTCAGTGCTAGGGAATTCTGGGAAATGTAGTTTTGTGACACATTGAGCCTTCTCTGTCAGAGAGCTCTGGTGCCACAATAAACTCAATTTCCCAGGATTCCCTAGCACTGGGCCAGGGCAGTTAAAGCGCTCTCAGATTGGACTATTGCTGCCGTGTGTTTTGGACCTTTCTTGGCCGCAAACTGTCCATAGCCTGCAATGCATCTCCTAATTCTGTTGGCAGTCCCTCCCTCCCAACACTTTCTCATTTCCCCCTAAAACCAGCACAAAGCTGGCAGATGGAAAGAGGTTTTAAAGCAGCATTTAAATCTGCCATATTTGTTTTTAAAAGACTAAATGTCCCAAATGCTATTATCAGTTTTGTAGCTATTATTACAGAAAGATATAGAGTGCAAACTCCTCAAGTACACTGGTGCCTCGGGTTACGAAATTAATTCGTTCCGCCATTCCTTTCGTAACCCGAAAATTTCGTAACCCGAAACACTTCCGTTAGCACTGGAAAGCCTATAGCTGCACTTTGCAGCATTTGAATTTCGCGCCGAAATGAATTTCGTAACCCGAAAAATATTTTGTAACCCGAAACAGTTTTTGCCAATCCAACTTTATCGTATCCCGGAAATTTCGTAACCCGATCATTTCGCATCCCGAGGCACCAGTGTACCTTTATTTTCTGGAGTGAGATGGATTTTCCAACTCACTCACTGTGAAGATCTCCGGTGGTCCAAGCAGACAAACTGCGGCCCTGTAATAATAATAATAATA
>JACSCI010000894.1:3681-23488 GCA_016801065.1 Sceloporus tristichus
CCAGGATTCCACAGGATGGAGCCAGGAGAGTTAACACAGTTTCGAACAGGAATATTTCTGCAGTGCAGATACAGCATGAGCCAGTTGTAAAAGGGTAGAAGCACCCAAGTCTGGTTTTTACCCTCTTAATAATGATTTTACTTTCAAAAACTAAGCACTTTGTTTTTCTGTCTAATCCTTCTTTTTGTTGTTTGTTTGTTTCTATATTTGTTTCTTTCATTCTTGATAATATGAGATGGTCTGGTTTGTCAGCTTCCTTCATGCATAAAAATCTCTTAATAAGGAAACTGGGGAGACTTTTAAAACGTCCCAAAGGAACCACTTTTGGCCTTTTTGGGGGGGACTACCCTCCTCTTAGAAGCCAAAACCTAATGTTTGTGAAGAATAACAATAAGGCTTATATTAAAACTATCCTCCCCATTTCTGATCCCTGTTAAAACCCATGTTCCCAAGAAGGAGCAGAGCTGTGTAATACGCAAACCCTCTCAGATAAGAGACATAAAAGACACACAAAGAGACACCCTTCCTTTTGGCACAATTACACAATTCCAATTTAAAACATAACTTAGTTTTATACCACAGGTCCATGTTCATGCAGATCGGAGTGTATAAACAAATGATAGTTTATAAAAAGTAAGAATAGGACTGTATAATTTGGTAAACACAAAATAATGAGTAGGTTGTTATTACTTCGTAAATAATCCCATTATATTGTGTTATAGAGTATTATATTTAAGACCTATTAGTTCAAAACTACGGTCGTATCTTTTCTTTAAGCAAGTTCATCACTTCAAGAAGTGGTTGGTTGATTTCATTTTGGAAGGTCTTATAAAAACTAGTGGTAAAGCCGTCCAGACCCAGTGCCTTTCCGCTTTTTGCTCTTTGGATTGCGTCATTTAATTCTGTGATGGGTATCTGTCTATTCAACTCAGCTATATGCTCTTCCTTCAAGATAGGGATTAAGCCTGTTTTCAAGTACGATTCTAATTCTCTTCTCGAGGCGCTTTTTGCCTGAAAGATCTCTTTCAAGTATTCATAAGTTGCTTGTTTCAGGCTTTTTGAATCTGTATAGAATTTTTTGTCCATCATTAATCTTGTTTATTATTTCTTTCTCTTTGTTCTTAGATAGTTTTTGGGCCAGCCACCCTCCTGGTTTATGTGCTTGCTGAAACTGTTTAATTCTTATGTTTCTCATCATATTGGCCAAATCTTCCGTGTTCTCCATATTATATTGTTTCTGCAGTATTCTAATTTCTCTTATAATCTTTTCACTATTCGGATTTTGTTTTAATTCCTGTTCCTTCTTAACTATTTTGTCAGTAATTTGTGTTCTTCTGGCCCTTTTCCTGATTAGTACCTCTTGATGTTTGTTGATTTAAAAAGCCTCTAACAACTGCTTTGCTGGCAGCCTAAACCCTCTTTATGTCAGTAATCTTTTTTAAGCTTTCTAAGAAATAGCTTTTAAGTACTTGTCCGGCTTGTTCAACAATTTTTGGACAGGTTAGTAGATAATCTTGTAGTTGCCATCTGAATTTTGAGTTTTCCTTTCTTATTGTCAGGAGAATCTGGTTATGATTGGAGTATGATTTCGGTAAGGTTTCCACTTTTCTAATTTTTGGAGACAAAGATTTAGAAACGAAAAACATGTCAATTCTAGAGAAGGCTTTGTGCTCAGGTATCTCATGAGGTATAAGTGGTTCTTTTTGATTCCTTGATGCATAATATGCACAAACAGAACAATTCCCAATACATACTTCAATATCCTTGCCCATACCAGGCCAATACATGCTCTTGCTTTAGTCCTCTGAATACCTTGATGGGATTCATGCAACTGAGATAGCATTTCTTGCCTTTGGGCAAATGGAATAACAACCCTTTCTCCTTCATAGAGAATACCCTCTTCATATCGGAGGGAATCTCTCACTGACCAGAATGGCTTCGCTGTTGAGGGTACCTCTCTGTAATATTGTGGCCAGCCCTGTGTTATAAAAGTGGCCACTACCTGAAGCTGTTCATCCTTTGCAGTTGCCTCCTTTATAGCTGCAACCCCTGCTGGATGCATTGCTATCGTACTCAACTCATGTATCACTCTTTCCCCCTCTACTTGTTGTTCATCATTGCTAGGAGGATCTACGGTAGCCCTGAACAATGTGTCAGCTAAATACATATACTTCCCTGGAGTATACACTACGTTAAGTTGGTACCTTTGAAGTTGTAACAACATATGCTGTAAACGAGCAGGAGCACCACCAATTGGCTTTTTGAAAATTACTTCTAGTGGTTTATGATCAGACTGAACTAATACTTCCTTACCAAAGACATATTGATGGAATTTCTTCATTGCATACAACACAGCTAACAATTCATTCTCTATTTGAGCATAATTTTGTTCTGCCTGACTAAGAGATCTGGATGCATAAAATACTGGCTTACCATCTTGCATCAAACAAGCACCTAATTCATTTTTTGACGCATCGGCTTGAACAATTACTGGCTTTTCAACATCAAAATACTGAAGCACTGGTGCCTGACATAGTTGTTGCTTGACCCTTTCAAATGCAGCCTGATGTTCAGGCATCCACTGAAACATGACATTCTTCTTCAGTGACGCCCTTAAAGGTGCTGTAAGCTCTGACTCTTGTGGGATAAATTTTGCCAAATATTGAACAATCCCTAAACATTTAAGACCCCCCTGTCTCTCTTGCGGAGGGGGCATTTCTCGAATTGCTTTTATCTTTTCATCATCAGCCTTAACACCTTCAGCTGTCACTATATGTCCCATGTATTTCACAGAATCAATTTTAAACTGAATCTTTTCCTTGTTGAACCTGATGTTTTTGGCCCTTGCTGTCTCCATTACCTGCTGTAAAATCTGATCATGTTCCTCAGAGGTTTTTCCCGCTATTATCATATCATCAGCAATCATATACACTCCTTTTATATGCCCAAAAGTTTCTTCATTCTTTGGCTGGAATACCTCCCTAGAAGACTTAAGCCCAAATGGCAGACGATTAAAACAATATCTTTCCCAGGGTGTATTGAATGTACACAAACGGGCTGAGGCTTCATCTAACTTCACCTGCCAATAACCATCTCTTTCATCTATGATGGTAAAAAATCTCATTCCTGCTAACCTAGCTAATACCTCCTCTATTGTAGGAATGGTATAATGTTGCCTACAAACTGCTTTATTTTAAATCACGAGAATCAAGGCATATACGTAAATTTCCATGTTTCTTTTCTGTCACAACCAAACTGTTGACCCAGTCTGTGGGACCTTCAACTCTAGACACCACTCCTGTTGCTTGCATTTGACTTAGAGCCTCCTTTAACCTATCCAAGATTGCAATAGGTATCTTTCTACAGCCATGTATCACAGGAGGGACAGTTTGATCAATGTGTATATGATGAGGACCTTCAAATTCCCCAAGTCCATCAAAAACATCTGAATATGCTGTAACTAATTGTTCAAGTGATGTAAAATTAACCGGCCCTATATCATCAACCCGACGCACTAAATTTAAAGTCTCACACGCCACTCTGCCCAACAATGGAAGTGTTGACTTATCTGTTACATAAAACAACAAATTGGCTTTTCCATTTTTAGTGCGCCCTTCCAGGACAATTGTACCAAGAGGCTTTATCTGAGCTCCGCCATAAGCTACAAGAACTATTTCACTTTTAACTAATTTGTTTTTTCCTGGCAGAGCATTTAGTATTTTTGATGGCAGAACATTTGCCTCAGCCCCTGTATCTAGTTTAAACTTTACTGCAAACCCTTTCAAGGTTACATCTGCATACCATCCTGGGGTTTGATTTGCCAGCACAGGTTCAGCAATATCATAATTAAACTATGTAAGTCCAAATTATGAACTTGATGTCCTTCTTGTCTTCCACTCTCATTTGTCCTCACAAGCCTACACAGCTTAGCAAAATGATTTTTCTTTCCACACTTATGACATAGTTTCCCAAATGCAGGACACTTGTATGGTCTATGTTCAGTTCCACATCTTCCACATAATATACATCCAACAGGAGCCTGTTTCTTATCAGAGGCAAACTTTTTATGTCCAAGAGTTTGAACTGGTATTTCTTCAAAATCTTGATGTGTTCCACACACTTCCTGTTGTTGTTTGCCAGAACATACCATAGTCTGCAACTGAGCTGTGGTCACTTCACCAAACGGCACAATTCCAATGCCTTCTCTAATGTAAGGTCAGACTGCTTTAAAAGGCTTTCCTTCATCTGCTCCGGTGCACTGAAAACAATTTTGTCTCTTATCATCTCATTTGTCACAGAACCAAAATCACAGTTTTTTGCTTTGCCTCGTATGTCTGTGACAAAAGTATCAACAGAATCTTAGCTTTTCCATGAGCAACTCCAAAACAAATAACGCTCAAATATAACATTTGTCCGAGGAGTGAAATAGTCTCTAAAGTTCTTAAGTACTTCATCAACATCTTTTGGCTCCGTATCAGAAAAAACAAACGTATTATAGACTTCAACAGCATCCTGGACAACACAACTCAGGAGTATAGCTATTTGTCTTGTCCTTGAATATTTATCTGCTCCAACTGCTGTAAGATAATTTTGAAAGGCTTGTTCCCACTGCTTCCAACTCACTGCCAAATTCCTCTGCAAAGCCAGGGGACGTGGAGGTCAAAGGAAGTCCATACTTCTGATACCATGTAATGTTGTGAAGAATGCTCCGTCAAGTTTCTCAAACAGATAAATACATTTTATTTAAAAGACAGTATCTTCTGGAACGCTGGAGCTTCAGAATACTCAGTCTCTTTGCAAACAACTCCCACCACTCCCAAAATCACATAATGATTTATAGGAACACAATAACACAGAAGAGGTGAATGAAGAGAGAGGATGTAAGACTTAAAGAAACATACAACATATATCACATCTGCAGAGTTTTGTAGGGCAACACATTTGGAAGGCACTCATTTGGGGAAGAGGAAGAGAGAGGGAGGTGCAGCGGAGAACAGGAGCCGGAATCACCTGTTCCTCTGGATAGAACAGGATTGCAGTTCCCAGCAGCTTCTAGCAAGCATGGCCAATGGTGAGGGAGAGTGGGAGTTGCAGTCCATCAACATCTGAAAATCTACCTGATTTCCATCCCTGTTGGAAAAGTTGGGTTGCTTTTAAGGAGTTTGTGGGGGGTGGCTTGCCCCCAAATTTGTTGGGCAATCAGCTCAGGACTGGCATCTCTGCCAGGATGATGTTCCTGCCACCCTCATGCTTGATGTTGCCTGAGCCAGGGAAGAGCTGCCACACTCAGAGGCATTCCTAGTATATTTGTGCAAATCATTAATCAATCATCCCTCTCTTCCACAACCTTTTCGGGTCCAGCGGAGCTGCTGGGCAAGCAGAAGAGGGCGAGGCTCGCTTTCTCTTGCCAGCACCCCTTCCCAGCAGCGCACTAGGTGACGCTCCCCGCACCCTCCTGGCAATGCCCTTGGCCATCTTTTTGGCCTGGGCCAGTCAGGCACTGGGCCGTCTCCCTTCCTGATCTCTCACACCAAGTTATAGCCGGTGCCCTGACTGAGGTGCTCTGGCCAGTGCTAGAGGAAATGCTTGCCTTTGCGTGGAATGGGAATCTCTGGCTTCAATTATCTTATTCAAGAAGAATATGCGAAGATTCCTAGGAAGTCAGTGAGCATGGGAAATAAAAGTACGGTCGGTCCTCTGTATAAGCTGGGGTTTGGTTCCAGGACCCACGGTGGATGCCAAAACCCATGCATGCTCAAGTTACAGTGGACCCTTGTTATACACTGGGGTTTGGTTCCAAGATCCCATGTGTATTAAAAAATCTGTGTATGCTCAAGTGCCATTCAATACAATGACATAGCAAAATGGTGTCTCTTATAAAAAATGGAAAATCAAGGTCGGATATTTGACATTTATACTTTTTCTTAACATTTTCAAACCGTGTATTCTTGAAGCTGTGTATAAAATAATCCCTGTATAAGAAGGGCCGGCTGTACCTTAAATACAAGGGCATACTAAAATAGTGTCCCTTAAATAAAATAAAAAGAGTTACTTTTTGGAACTGATAAATTTTGAAAATATTTTCAAAGTCTGGATGCTTGAATCCATGGACAAACATCCGTGGAAATTAGCTGGGAAACAAAGCAGTCCCAGATTGCAAGCAGACCTCTAGGAATTCCCTTTGGCATCACAGGGAGCCTCCACATCTGGTCCAGAAACAGTCTAATTTCATGTTATCTAAGCAGAAAGGCAGACTAGTCCATCTTCTGGGATTAAGCTGGAGCCACGTCTAGCCAGCAAGAAAGGTCTGAAAGAGAAACAGCATGGTGCCATGGACTGAGGGCTGGACTAGGACCGGGAGACCAGAATTCGAATCCTCACTCAGCCTTGGAAATCCATGGGTGAGCTTGCATATATCACACTCTCTCAGCCTCAAAGGAAGGCACTTCTGAATAAATATGGACATTAAAGAGACCCCTACGACTAAGTATTATACAGTGGTTTGAGTATTGGCCTAGTACTCTGAGAAACCAAGGTTTAAATCCTCACTCGGCCATAGAAACTCACTGGCTGCCCTTGGGCAAGTTACACTTTCTCAGTCTCAGAAGAAGGCAATGGTAGCAAGGTTTTTACCAGAGGACCTCAATGTATGGGGCGGATTGTATGGGAGAAGGCGATCCCGTAAGTAAGGTTATAACCAAGACCTTGTACTGTGCCCTGAAATTAATAGGCAGTCAATTAAGAGATTTTAATATAGGTGTGATATGGTCACCTCTAGATCTTCCAGTGACCACTCTGGCAGCCATATTTTGGATTAGATGAATTTTCCAGACTTGGTACAAGGGTAGCTTAGGTAGAGCGCATTGCAGAAGTCAAGACGTGAGGTTACCAGAGCATGCATGATAGTTTTCAGGGCTACAGGTTCCAGGAAGGGGCGCAGTTGGCATATCAACCAAAGCTGATAACAGGCATTCCTGGCCATCGCATCTATCTGAACTCACATCTGGAGCAACGGATTCAGGAGCACCCCCAAACTGCAAACACAGTCCTTTAGGGGAAGTGTGACCCCATCCAGGACCAGTTGACAAACCTCCATACCTGGATTAGGATCTCCATCAAGTACCTTGGTCTTATCTGGATTCAGTTTTAATCTGTTTCTCCTCATCCAGCACATTACTGCCCCAAGACATCCATTCAGAGGGGAGATGCCTTCCTTAGTTGATGCAGAGGTCTGGGGCATGAAGAGATATAGTTGGGTGTCATCAGCGTACTGATAGCACTCCACTCCATTTCTCCAGATGATCTCTCCCAGCAGTTTCATGTAGATGTTAAACAGCATTAGTGACAGGATGATGCCCTGAGGAACGCCAAATTTAAATTCCCTTTTAAAGGAACAACTGTCCCCCAGCATCTCTGTCTGGAATCTGCTTGAGTGATAGGACCGGACCCATTGCAATGCATTGCCCCTGATCCCCAATTCCCTCAGGCTTTCCAGAACGATACCATGGTTTAACAGGGTCACATTTCATCTGTCGGTGCTCAAGCAAAGATGATCTACTAAGACGACTATAGCATTCTCGACTCTGTATCCCGTCTTGAAGCCAGTTTGAAATGGGTCTAGATAATCTGATTCTTCCAAGAATGCTTGGAGTTGAAAAGCAACTTCCTTCTCAATGACCTTGCTTAGAAATGGAAGATGGATCTGTAATTGTTCATGTCCAAGGGATATAGGGAGGGCTTTTCCAGAAGACGCTGAACCACCGCTTCTTTTAAGCAAGATGGAAAATAGCCCTCCCTAAGAGATTCATCTATAATACATCTCAGGTGAGTCCTAAGTGCATCTCCTCCTTGGATGACCAGCCATGAAGGGCAAGGGTTGAGAGGGCAAGTTGTCTTCTTCACACTTCCAAGGAGCTTGTCCACATTCTCAGTACTCACAGATTCAAACTGATCCAGTATGATCTTATTCACTGAGTTACTGGACACCACCTATAGCCTCTACAATAATGTCTGCCTCTGGAAGAAGGGAAGGAGTACATCCTTTCTTCCTTCCTTCCATCTTTCCTTCCGGAATGGAGCCCAATCTGCAGAACTGGACTCAGGAGAGAAAGGCTCGGAAGACTCTGCTTTGTACATATAGCTCTTTCTCTCTCTGTGTGTATATGTGTGTGTGTGTGTGTTTGCCTCTGCTGTTCTTATGGCTGTGAATGGAGCTGAGGACTGAGGAGAGAAGAAAGTGTCAATTTTGTGCAAATGCAGAACTTCTGTGCATCAAAGAGTCCAGTGTGTTGAAATAGCAAAGAACTTTATTGAGAACACAGAGAAGGAATTCAGTGTTTAAGCCAGAACTGCCCACTCCAAGCCAAACTATACATTAAAACCCAAAACCTAAAACACCACCCTCTTCCCAACCTAGCCCCCACCTCCAATTCCTACAGTCTATGCCCCACAGGTAACAAGACCCCCTTTGCCAACCCCAGAACTAACCCCCTTCCTGTTAATATAATTCCCATAACTATTCAAGCCAGCTGCAACAAATCCCACCCCTCTATTTTGCTAACCTATACTACAATCTCCAGTCAAATTTATAAACTATGATCTATACTAACAGCAATGAAAACCTAAACTTAACAAAATATAACTTTAAAACATAAACAGACTTATCCACAGACAAACCACAGACATATGGATAGACAACCCTTACAAACAAAACCATAAGGGCCTTTTCACTGCTGGATTGAAAATATATTTTCTATATTAATTCTTGAAAAAATAATGTTAGTTCACTTCTGGGATTTGTGTGGCTTCTCTCCTGTGTGGACTCTCTGATGTCTTACTAGGTGTGACTTTGATGAAAAACATTTCCCACAATGCTGGCATTTGTATGGCTTCTCTCCTGTGTGGACTCTCTGATGTGTCACTAGGTTTGACTTCTGAGAAAAACCTTTCCCACAATGCTGGCATTTATGTGACTTCTTTCCTGTGTGGACTCTCTGATGTGTCACTAGGTTTGACTTCTGAGCAAAACACTGTCCACAATGCTGGCATTTGTAGGGCTTTGCTCCTGTGTGAGATCTCTGATGTATCACTAGGTATGACTTTGAAGAAAAACATTTCCCACAATGTTGGCATTTGTATGGCTTCTCTCCTGTGTGGAGTCTCTGATGTGTCACTAGGTTTGACTTCGAAGTAAAACATTTCTCACAATGCTGGCATTCGTATGGCTTCTCTCCTGTGTGGACTCTCTGATGCTTAACAAGGACTGACTTGTAGGCAAATTTTTCCCCACAATGCTGACATTTATGTGACTTCTTTCTTGTGTGGACTCTCTCATGTCTGACAAGTTCTTCTGTAAACAAGGACAATGACAGACAAGACTGAAGCTCAGCGTTAAGAGAGGAAGGTGTCACCCCAAGATTTAGCCCCACGTTCACCCTCCCTATTCAGGTTAAATTAATAAAGTTGGTGTGAGTGACCCGAGCATGACACTGTTCTGGATGCTCCCAAATCCATATAATGATTGTATCCTTACTCCTAGGAGCTAGCAAAGAAGAGATTGTAGGGGAACTCCCATGAGGAAATCAGTGGAAGCAGATAGTCAGACAGTTAAAAATATTCCAATAAATATGTGTAAAAATACTTTGATTGAAAAGTGGCATCATTTCCTGTGAGATTGCCATAGAGTGTTGAGTCGGAGCACATGGCATGATGCAAGTTAACTGCAGAGGATGCTAAATGCTGTGTGGCACTAGAAGATGACTCACAACCAATACAGTATACAGCTAAAAAAGCCAATGTCATTCTAGGTTGCATCAATACAAGCAAAGTTTCTAGATCAAGGGATGTAATAGTGCTACTCTATTCTGCTTTAGTCAGAATAATCCTGTGTCCAGTTCAGGGCCCCACAATTTAAAAAGGATGTTGTCAAGTTGGAACATGCCCAGAGGAAGGCAGCCAACGTGGTGAAGGATCTTGAAACCATCAAGCCCTTTGAGGAGCGACAGTAAGACCTCTTTGACAGTGCAACTCCCTTAGTTTCGTGGAGTCCTCTTCCTTGGAAGTCTTTAAACAGAGGCTGGATGGTGTTTGGAAATGATTCTATAATTCTAGTGGAATCATAGCTAAATGCACAAAATGGACCTCAATCTTCATAGAAAGGACAATGGATTCAGGTTCCGTACCCACAGAAGCCACATTCTCATAATTCTCCATCATCACATAACTGTACATAAGTCTTTGCTTCTTCGTCAACAGATTCCATTCATCCTCAGTGAAATATACTGCCACATCCGCAAAGGTCACCTGCAACAGAAAACAGCCTTCATCCAGAGAGTGACTAAGGAAAAGGGGAGGAAATCGCATGATGCATCCCAAATATTATTTCATCACTTCAGAATTCAGTGCAGGAAATAAACTTTAAATTATGTTAGCAAGCAAAAACCTGCTGCCTTTAAATCTAGTTTGTCTCGAATCCTTTCAATATAATATACTTAGGGAGCTGGACATGTTTAGCCTGGAGAAGGCAAGGTTAAGAGGTGATATGATAGCCCTGTTTAAATATTTGAAGGGATGTCATATTGAGGAGGGAGCAAGCTTGTTTTCTGCTGCTCCAGAAAACAGGATCCGGAACAATGGATGCAAGCTCCAGGAAAAGAGATTCCACCTGAACATTAGGAGGAACATCCTGAAAGTAAGGGCTGTTCAACAGTGGAATGCACTCCCTCGGAAGGTGATAGAGTCTCCTTCCTTGGAGGTCTTTAAGATGAGGCTGGATGGCCATCTGTTTGATTGAGAGTTCCTGCATGGCAGGGGTTTGTACTGGATAGCCCTTTTGGTCTCTTCCAACTCTATGATTCTAATATCATAAACAATATAATTTAGGCCATGGCTGGGATATTGAGCATGTATTAGGATACTCACTATCCCAACACATACAGAACATTTAGCCACCAAAGAATTATAGTGCATTTAGAAATTTCTTGCCACATTTCAGAGGCAAACGTCATTTTTAATAACAGTTTTGGGGAGAACACTGGGATTGAGGGCCACTGGGGCTCCCCCATATTTAGATCCAGAGATGTTCCCCCATATCCTCCAACATTGCAGAGATGGGAAAAGCAAGACACATGTGGACAAGCATCCAGAAGACAGTGAAGATGGCCAAAGTTGTTTATGAGGAAAGTCACACAAGCTAGGAAGGGCACAGCAGTTTCCTTTTGCTTCAGCCTCCTTGGAAGGGCAATATCCTGCCTCCATCTTTCCTCTCTTCGCCCCACTTTTGAATTGATGGGGTGCAAACTGAATGGCACTCAGGAATTGAAGTGAGCTGAGAAGGCAGAAAGTGGGAGGATGAGAGAGCAACCAGGACATTTTTAAAAGCCCCTGAAAAGGTGGGGTGACAGAGGGTTAATCAGGACTGTCTCTGCCACATTGGGAGAATATGGTCTCCGCTTGCTTTCATGTTGTTGTGGGTTGAGGATTGGGTAACTCTAGAGGATGAAAGACATCTGGAATTGCAAGGGGATGGGTTGAAATTTGGTTGGCATGCTTACTTGGCATATGGGAAATCCCAACAAAATAATTTTTTTATGGATCATTGTATTAGGAAACCCCTGTTAAAAATTTGGAACCGTTACAAAGATAGAATCCTACCTAAATTGAACGGATGGGTCTCCCCTCATGAAGCCTTCTTTAGAAAGGAAATGGCCAAAGACTCAAAATAGTATAATTATAATGATTTGTTGGAATTTCAGAAAGGAAATTGGGTAATTAAAACAAGAGAAAAACTACTAGAAGAAGGATGGAAAGGAACATGGTTCGCATACAGACAGATCTATGAACGATTTAGGTTAGATGAGAAAACATATGGTTTTGTAAGAAAGGAGGATGACCCTCATTTAGGAAAGATTTTGGCCCTTGAAGAAAACAAATTAATTAGCAAAATCTATAAATCACTATTACAGTATGACACAGAAGAGGAGGTGGTAAAACACCAGATGATTAAATGGGCAAGGAGTGTTGGCCACCCTATATTATTTCCACAATGGGAAAGAGTTTGGAAAAACGGATTTAGATATACAGCTTCTCAAAACTTGAGGGAGGATTTTTACAAAATGTTTTATCAATGGTATCTCTCACCAGACAAACTAGTAAACATCTATAAAAACAATAGCAACAGATGCTGGAAATGTAAAAAGGATATTTTTACCACTGCTGGTGGACGTGTGATTGGGCTAAAAATTTTGGGAATGATTAAGGATTGCATCAGCGAAATTTTAAATATCAATTTAGATTTAAAACCCGAATTTTATCTTTTGGGTATATTTGGAGATGAAATTCCCTCTAAATATGGAAAAATTGTTTTTTATATGGTTTCTCTTGCCCAGATTTGTTATGCTCAAAATGGAAATGTAGTGATATTCCAACAAAGGAGGACTGGATGATAAAATTGTATGATGGAATAGAAATAGACAAATTAACTCAGACATTGAGGAATGAAAATAAGGGGAAATTAACGGAAGAATGGAGTGTGGTTATCTAATTTTTGAAAGAGAATTTGGGGAATTTAGCAGCTATTAATATAGCTTGATTTGGTAAGATAGAACCCATACTTCCTTTCTGTTAAATTTTAAGAATTAATCAAGTTAGTACATACTGGTAAGAAGGAAGCCAATTAGCGTGTAAGAATGAAGAGAGAATGAGATTTTGAAGAAGAGTGGAAGATAAGAAAAGTATAATTTGGAAGCCTCGAATTTTAGTTTAGAGAGTGCTTAGAGTAAGAAATTGGGACCATAACGAAGAGAAGAAGAATCTATGGGTTAGGGAAGAAGGAGAGAAATATTTAGATTAGTGTAGTTAAGAAGAAGTGAAGAAGAGTTAAGTAAATTTTGGGGTTAGATAGATAAGTTGATAGATGGAAGGGGGAGTTTTTACAAATATATAGCCCAATTTTATAATGAGTATCTTTATTATGTAATATGATCTATGTAAAGGTATAAATGGATAGGTGTGAATGTTGTGTGTATGTTTATATATTTTGTATTGTTTTAATTTTAATAAATAAATAATAATTATATATAAAAAATAAATTAATAGTCAAGAACTTCAACTCACCAAAGAATTCTTGTACCTCCGCAGCCTTTTTCTTTTGGAGCCCAACTCCCTCCGCTTGGCCTCTGTGTTGGCCATCAGGTGGGCAGGGGTCCTGGTGGTCTTGCACTTGGTCACTTCCAGCAAGAGAGGGCCCAAAGCTGTGTAGAAGGAAGCAGAGATGAAGTTCCTGAGAAAAGGGACCAGGGTTAGGATTGGCTTGGCAAGAAACCCTGCAGCATTCAAAGACACAGAGAACAGGATCCTGCTGGTGACATATGCCTCCTTTGGACCAATGGAGAGGTGGGCATCCCCTTCCTCCCTCTGCTCCAACCAAAGCCCCCTGGACCTATCATAGATTCACTGCAGCTCTCCTACACAACAGTTACTCCATGCCCTATTAGAGTGGTGAAGGATGAGGGGATGGGGAATTGGAGAGGGCCCTGGCTATGTCCCTGTAGCTAGATGTGAACTGACTGCATCATAAATAAATCATCTGCTGAAACCTCCAGAGGTCCCCAGTGCTTACCCCCAGCACCATCCCCTTTCCAAAGAAGGCTGCATCCACACTATAGAAATAAGGCACTTTGACACCGCTTTAACCGCTCAGTGCTATGGAATCCTTGGATTCTACCTTTGGGATACTTAGCCTTCTCTGCCACAACGAACTACAAATCCCAGGATTCCACAGGACAGAGCCAGGAGAGTTAAAGTGATTTTGAAGCGGATTATTTCTGTAGAGCAGATACAGCCTAAATTGATTGTAAAAGGATAGAAGCACTCAAGTCTTGTTTTTACCCTCCAAATAATGGTTTTCCTTTAAAAAAATAAGTAGTTTGTTTTAGTCTGTAATCCTTATTTGTGTTGTTCTTGTTTGTTTCTATTTTTATTTGGTCATTTGAAATGGCTTCCTTCTTGAGTGAAAATCTCTTAATAAGAAACTGGGGAGACTTTTAAAACCTCCCAAAGGAGCTACTTTTGGCCTTTTTTGGGGGACAAGCCTCCTCTTAGAAGCCAAAGCCCAATGTTTGTGGAGAATAAGAATAAGGCTTGTATTAAAACTATCCTCCCCATTTCTGATCCCTTTTAAAACTCATGTTCCCCAGAAGGAGCAGAGCTGTGTAATAAGAAAACCCTCTCAGAAAAGAGAACAAAAGACGCACAAAGATACACAATTCCTTCCTTTTGGCCCAAGGAGCCTGGCCTCCTTCTCACTCTGGAGCCTCAGAAGAGAAGCCTCTGTTCAACTGAGGCCTCAGAGAAGGTTCCGGAACATTATTCCCCACAGTTACAAGCAGCACAAAATGGCTGCCAGAAAACAAAATGGCTGCCTCTGTCTCATCTCTTGGCAGTTGGAGGCCTTCATAGAACCCAAAATGGAGGATGAAAGGGCCCCGAAGTTGGAAACAGTATTTCCAAACCTTAACAACACCTAAAATGCCAAACCAAAAGAACATTCCCAGAGTTCCATAGCACTGAGCCATGGCCATTACAGTGGTGCAGGACAAGAAGGCCTAGCGATGGTGGCAATAATGATGATTAAGGTCTGGAGGCAGCTGTATCCTCCTCCCAGGCCTGATATCATCATCATCATCATCATCATCATCATCATCATCATCATCATCATCATCATCATCATCATCATCATCTTTGCTACAGCATGAGAGCCACCATTGAAAGCATTGAAATCCCCTTTGGAAAGTCCCACTCTCCCACCTTCAGAGAGAGTGTGACTTGCCTAGAAGGACTGCTGGGCCTCCTTCCTCCCCTCCTTAATGGCAGTGGCCAAAGAAAAGCAGCAGCAGCAGGAGACCCAAGCCAGGCCCAGCCAGATCTCAGGGCAGCAGTGAAGCCTAGTGGTTCCAGGCCTTGTCACTCTACTCCTTTCTGTCTTTCTCCCTCTGACACTCTGCTCCTCACAAAAAACTAAATAGAGAAACTGAAGCTCCTCCTCTTCTTGAAACTGGCCAATGGGGGCCAGTAAAGGGAGGTTTATGCAAATATAGAATGACATCACTGCTACGGAAGGTTCTCTTGACCAATCAGAGAGCAAGATAAAGGTCCTTCTGGAAGCTTCCGTGAGAAGGAGATATAAGGCCTGAGAGACCAAGAGACATTTGGGGGAATTGTGTCGGTTGGAGATCGAGAGAGAGAGTTAAAGAGCGGATCTTGGAAGTTAGTCTCAGAATTGGACGCTTAGGTCTATTTATTATTTTAATAGTTTGTGTGAACTGAATATTATATACTTACAAATATTGTACCTGAAAGACTGTTAATATCTTGTGTGACTTACATTTCAGTTATATTTTGTTATTTATCATACCTCCTTAGAGTATCTACTACTCAGGCAGACCAAGCCATTTTCTGTTCTGGCAGCCATTTTGTGCTGCTTGTGACTGTGGGAAATAATGTTCCAGAACCTTCTCTGAGGCTTCAGTTGAACAGACGCATCTCTTTCTCTCCTGAGGCTCCAGAGTCAGAAGGAGGCCAGGCTCCTTGGGCCAAAAGGAAGGAAGTGTGTCTCTTTGTGTGTCTTTTGTGTGTTTCATGCAGTTGTGCTCCTTCTGGGGAAGATGGGTTTTAAAAGGGGTCAGAAATGGGGAGGATAGTTTTAATACAAACCTTATTCTTCTTCTTCACAATCATTGGACTTTGGCTTCTAAGAGGAGGCTAGTCCCCCAAAAAAGGCCAAGAGTAGCTCCTTTGGAAGGTTTCTTATTAATAGATTTTCAGGCAAGAAGGAAGGAGACAGAACAGAATAACTCATATTACCAAGAATGAAACACACAAACATAGAAACAAACAAGAACAACAAAAATAAGGATTATTTTTTAAAGGAAAATATTATTAGGAGGCTAAAAACAAGAATTGGGTGCTTCCATCCTATTAGAACTGATTTAGGCTGTATCTACACTACAGAAATAATCCGGTTTGAAACCGCTTTAACTCTCCTGGCTCCATCCTATGGAATCCTGGGATTTGTAGTTCATTGTGGCATGAGAGCTCTCTGGCAGAGAAGGCTAAATGTCCAAAAGGTAAAATCCCAGGATTCAATAGCACTGAGCGTTAAAGCAGTGTCAAAGTGCCTTATTTCTATAGTGCGGATGCAGCCTTCTTGGGAAAGGGGCTGATGCTGAAGAAAAGAGGAGGAATGCAGGAGGAAAGGAGGACGGATGGACGGACGGAGGGCCACCTGCAGCTGGACTGGCCTTCATGAGCGGTCAAGACCTGAGCTGGGTTGTGGACGATGGGCACTCTTAATATTAATAATATATCTCACTATTGATTATAATTAAGCAGGGTTCCTCCTTTCAATAGCATCAGGAAAATGTTTAGGTGTTGTTTAGGTTTGGAAGTCCTGTTTGGAGACTTTTTGGGTTCTCACAGCCATCGGCTGCCATCAGGAAAACCTTTCTTTAGGATCAGAAATCCTGTTTGAGGTCCCTTCTGACTTTGGGACCTTTTCATCCTGCATTTTGGGTTCCCTGAAGGCCTCAAACTGCTAACTGAGGCAGAGGTGGCCATTTTCTGTTCTGGCGGCCATTTTGTGCTACTTTTGACTGTGGGAAATAATGTTCCGGAACCTTTTCTGGGGCCTCAGTTGAACCAAGAGGCTCCTCTTTCTCTCCCTGAGGCTCCAGAGCAAGAAGGAGGCCAGGCTCCTTGGGCCAAATGGAAGTCAGTGTGTGTCCCTTTGTGCCTCAGGCCCTACATTTTGGGACAAAGGAAGGAAGGAAGGAAGGAAGGAAGGAAGGAAGGAAGGGGCCTGTGGGGGTCTGAGGAAGGGGAGGCAGGGACTCAGGGCCAGTGGGGAGGCTGGGCTTTGGGGGCTGGGAGAGAGAGGTGAGGAAGAGACCCTCCTTTTGGGCCCTAGCTGGGGAGGGTTCCACCAGTCGTTGCCTCCCCCTTTGGGAAAGGAGACCCCCTCAGCCCCCTGGACTAACTCCTACCACTCATTCCTAGGGCTGGGACTCAGAGGGGTTTCCTAGGCATTGTCACCTTCTGCCCTCCATGGCCATTGAACCTGACCTTTCCCCATTGCCTTCCCTCCCTCAGCCCTTGGACCTCCTCCTCCTTCGCACTCAGAGCAACCCTTCTCTACGGCTGAGGAGACGGACTCTGACCCAGGGAAGCTCCGGCCATAAAGGACTTCAGAAGAGCCCTTTCTGGGTCTTTGTACTGAAGGTAGGCCTTTATTCCTGGTGCAGGAAGAGTACCTTTGTTTAAATGTTTCAGTCCAGGATTGTGTGGAAAGGTTGCAGCTGAGAGAGTGAGCCATTGGGAGAATGAGGAACCACCAGGACAGACAAACTGACCCAGCAGAACCCTCTATTCTCCAGGTGGAACCAGGCTACAAATGGCCGTTCACTGACATAGGTCCTCCCATAAAATTGTGGAAGCAATCCCACATGGCCATTCCATGCATAGTGTGAGTGTTGGATGTGAGGTATTGAAGAAACATCCAGCTGTGTTCATGTAGTGAGAAGCAAAATGAAGACATCTTCCTCTGAAGGTCACTGGGGAGGTCAGGAAGTTTCAACAAATGATGCAACCATGTCACATCTAACTACGGGGACATAACCAGGGCCCTCTCCAATTTCTCATGCCCTAATCCCCCATCACTCTAATAAGGCATGGAGTATCTGTTATGTAGGGGAGCTGCAGTGTATCTATGCTAGGTCCAGGGAGCTTTGTTTGATGCAGAGGGAAGAAGTGGATGCCCACCTCTGCATCAGCCCAAAGGAGATATTTGAGAAGTGCGTATGTCACCAGCAGGATGCTGTTCTCTGTGTCTTTGAGTGCTGCAGGGTTTCTTGCCAAGCCAATCCTAACCCTGGTCCCTTTTCTCAGGAACTTCATCTCGGACTCCTTGTACACGGCTTTGGGCTTCTCTTGCTGGAAGTGACCAAGTGCAGGGCCACCAGGACCCCTGCCCACCTGATGGCCGACACAGAGGCCAAGTGGAGGGAGTTGGGCTCCAACAGAAAGAGGATGCCGAGGTACAACAACTCTTCGGTGAGTCACTATCCTAAAAGCTTCATCTGTGCCACTGCTGAATGGAAGCAAATCACATACAGTCAGAGTTTGGCAGAGAGGGGTCCTGGTTAGTCCTCTGTCACCCCACTTCTTCAGGGACTTTTAAAAATGTCCCGGTTGATCTCTCCTCCTCCCACTTTCCCCCTTTCTCAACTCACTTCAATTCCTGAGTGCAATTGAGTTTGCAGCCTATCAGCTCAAAAGTGGGGAGAGGAGAGTAAAGAAGGAGACAGGATATGACCCTTCTCAGGAGGCTGAAGCAAAAGCAAACTGCTGTGCCCTTCCTAGCTTGTGTGATCTTCCTCAAAAACAACTTTGGCCATCTTCCCTGCCTTCTGGGTTGCTTGTCCACATGTGTCTTGTTTTTTCCATCAATGAAATCTTGGGGGCTATGGGAGAATGTCTCTGAATTGGGGGTGGGCCCAGTGACCCTTAAGCCCAGAACTACTTTATAAAAATGACATTTGCCTCCAAAATGTGGCAAGAAATGTCTAAATGCACTATAATTCTTTGGTGGCTAAATGTACTGTATGTGTTGGGATAGTCAGTATCCTAATTCAGCATCAATATCCCAGCCATGGCCTAAATTATATTGTTTATTATATTGCATATTATATTGAAAAGATTTGAGACAAACTGAATCTCAAACGCAGTAGCTTTTTTCCTGCTGACAGCATTTAAAGTTTATTTCCTGGACTGAATTCTAAAGTGATCAAATAATATTTGGATGCACCATGTGCTTTCCTCCCCTTTTGCTTAGTCTCTCTGTGGATGAGGGCTATTTTCTGTTGCAGGTGACCTTTGCGGATGTGGCGGTTTATTTCACTGAGGATGAATGGAAACTGTTGACGAAGAAGCAGAGGCTTATGTACAGTTCTGTAATGATGGAGAATTACGAGAATGTGGCCTCTGTGGGTAAGTAACCGGAATCCACTAGCATTATGGAATCATAGAGTTTGCATAGACCACAAGGGCCATACAGTTCAACCCACTTCTGCCATGCAGGAATACACATTCCAAGCACCATCCAGCCTCTGTTTAAAGACCTCCAAAGAAGAGAACTCCACCAAACTCTAAGGAAGTATATTCCACTGTTGAAGAGCTCTTACTGTCCCAAGGTTCCTCCTAATGTTTAAGTGGAACCTCTTTCTCTGTGGTTTGCGTCCATTGTGGTGTCTCTTTTTCTCTGTAGCAGCAAAAAGCAAGCTTGCTCCATCGTCAATACAATCCTTTCCAATATTTAAACATGGATATCATATCCGCTGTTAATTTTCTTTTCTCCAGGGTAAACATATCCAGCTCTCTAAGCCGCTCCTCATAGGGCTTGATGGTTTCCAGATCCTTCACCATTTTGGTTGCCCACTTTTGGGCATGTTCCAACTTGTCCACATCCTTTTTAGACTGTGGGGCCCAGAACTGAACACAGGATTATTCCAAGTAAGGCCTGACTCGTATTGATGCAGCCTAGAATTATATTGGCCTTTTAAACTGCCGCATCACACTGTTGGCCCATGTTGAACTTGTGGTCTACTAGGAGTCCTAGATCCCTTTCAAGTGTAGTTTAATTATGATAGCAACATCCTGTAGAATATTTGAATGTGTAGTTTAGTGAGGCACTATTGCTCTCCACTTTATAAGGATTATAAATACCCCATTGTAAACTGCCAATTGTCAGAACCAG
>JACSCI010000895.1:0-23463 GCA_016801065.1 Sceloporus tristichus
TGAACACCTAGGAGGCTAGAAATTTATGGCACCCCTAAGGGTCATCCATTCCAGCCCCATTCTTCTGCCCTGCAAGAACACCTAGGAGGCTAGAAATTTAAGGGACCCCTAAGTGTCATCCATTCCAGCCCTATTCCTCTGCCCTGAAAGAACACCTAGGAGGCTAGAAATTGAAGGATTCCCTAAGGGTCATCCATTCCAACCCCATTCCTCCTCAGGAAAAAACACAACAAAACGTGCGCTCATTTTGCCAAAAATAGTTTATTTAAAAAGGGAGGATAGTGCCTGATGGGAGCTTTGTTCATGCCCTGCCTTGGACCTGACCTGAACTGCCCCCTTTCCTCCTGCTTACACTTTGCCATTGCCTTCCACTGAGGCTGAGACAGAGTGACCTGTCAGTTCCAACTGACCCATGGAATCAGTTAGGAATAAAATGGAAATGCAGCGCAGGCATTCTGACTGTAGCACCCGCATATAACACAAACAACAACAATAATAACAACAACAATAATAATGGCGCTTAAGTTCCAGGAGCAAGAAGAAAGCAAGCACCCCCAAAATAATGTGCATAAATTGTCAAAAGAGGCTGCTCCTGCTGCATCCATTTCCCTACATCCCCAGCTTCTCTCCACAGCCCTATTTCCCTGGGCAATCCTCCTCTTCCTTCCTTCCAACCCTCACCTCTCTCTGAGCTGCCCTGGATCCTTCATCCTACTCCTCCTGCTCCATTATAGGAGGCCCTCTGTGGCTCCCTACTTCCCACGGCTCCTTCCTCCTCATCATCCTCCTCCATCACTTTCTCCACTCCCCCCCACCAAAAGCTACCCTGATTTCCCCTTTTGCCTTCTGTCACCCTTTGCATCCAGATTCCCCTTTTTCCTTCGGCTCTTTCCTTCTCCCCCTCCCCTCCGCTAAATAGGACCCTAAAGATGAGGGGGACCCCTCACTCCCCCAGAAGCACAAAGGTCACGATGCCACCAAAGCCTCCAAAGGGCATGCACAAGGATTTTGATGCGAAATGCTCAACAGAAACGGAAGGCACTGGTGTAGTAGTTCCGCTATGCATGGTTTCGCATCACACAAATCGCAACTTTCGCGCAATTGTAGCGCTAACATAACGTTACGGGGGAATGACGGAAAAGCAAGCAACGTGGTAAGACATCGTGCAGAACAGTCATTTCGCAACGTTCTTTACACTTCCTTAGCGCAATTGCAGGGTCCAAAACTTGAGTCTGATAAACTCCTTTTATTGCCCTTTGTCTATATGAGCAAGAAGGGGAATGGCCTCTGCCTGCATTGAGATCCTTCACTATCATCTTAACTGAGAAACTCTACAGACCACCCCTAAGGGACAGCCTGCAGTCGCCCCTTTTTCCGATGGATCAGGGCTGCGGCAGGCTCACCCCGTGGCCCTGATCTGGCCTGTCAAGGGTGCGAAAAGGAGCCACAAAAAGCAGCTCCTTTTTGCACCCTCAAAAGGGCACCATAGCTGCATTGCCACAGCTATTCAGCACTCGTTTGGGGCTTCGTCATGTCATTCTGGGAGGCAAAGTTGGGCATGCATCGTGAGGACACTATGTCCTGACACCATCCCTATTCCGGCCTTAATGGCCGGTGTGTACAGGGCCTGAGTAGCATCAGAGGCAGCTTGTAGGCATGTGGCTTCATCGCGTAGTGGTTTGAGCACTGGTTTATGACTGGAGACCAGGGTTCGAATCCTAACTCAACCGTGAAAGCCACTGAGTGATCCTGGTCAAGCTACACTCTCAGCCTCAGAGGATGATCAAGGCAAAGCCCCTCTGAAGAAATGTGCCAAGAAACCCCCGTGATAGGGTTGCCATAAGTCAGAAATTACTTGAAGGCACATAACAACAGTTATTTATTTGTTTATTGTAACCTAAAACACAACATAAACATGACATGACATACAAAATGACATAAAATAAATAATAAGAATTCTTTTCATTCTCTTTCTCTCCTTCCTAAGATATCTATGCTTGGTGTTTATACATATTTTTGGTAATGTTCCTTCCTTATATACACATGATAATAGATAACAATAAAGGCTGCACCTACAATGTAGAATCAATGCTGTTACTTATATACAAATGATTTTTGGATCTATCTGAAATATAGAGATCATCCCAAATTCTGAATAACTTACAACAGCTTCTCTTACTTAATCCTGAAAACCAACAGTTGACATTTCTCCCAACATGTTACTTAAATATTTCATTTCCAGTTCCCAAATACTGATAAGTTTCCCCAGGATTTTGGGTTTCATGGCTTTTATATGGGGTAGATGTATTAGATAATGCATTTTCACTTTTGTATGTTTTTAACCTTAATTTTATACTGTTTTAATGGTCTTATTTTAAATTGGTTTCTAAACATTGTTTTAAAGGCGTTTTATCTTGAGAGCCGCCTTGGGAGAAAGACGGTGTATAAATAAATAAACAAATGCATGAGACATATCCATTTGTCTATTTCAGCCATTTCCAATAGTTTTAAAGACCAATCTTGCACCAAAAGGATTGAACTCTCTTTCCATTTCGATGCTATTAAGATTCTGGCTACCAATGTCACATAACTCAATATCTTAGCATCTCTGCCGGACGAAGAAGCCAGTGAAGCTTTGAAAGTTTGCACAATGCAAATTTTCCCCATTTTGGGTAGCTAATAAAGGTATATATTTTGTATTGTGGACAAGTCTTGGTTTCCAAATCTTTAATTATCTTCACTCATCCTTCCCTGGAGACATTATTCCAGCTTGTCCACATCCTCTTGAATCGTGGTGCCAAGAACCGGACACAGGATTCCAGGGGAGGCTTGACCAGAGTAGAATACAGTGGCACTATTACTTCCTATGATCTAGAGCAGGGGTAGGCAACCTGCGGCCCGCGGGCCGGATGCGGCCCGGTGAGACCTTGGGACCGTCCCCAGCCCGGTCCTGCCGCCGATTGCCGCCGGGGCCTTTGGGGGGCAATTGTCTATAGAAGCCTCAGAAACATGCATTTATATTAACATTTTTTTAAAAATCAGCAAATTTTTTTGCGTGTCCTCCATTTTTTTTAAAAAAAATGTCTTCCATTTGAAAATTTTGTCCTACATTTGTCTTGGTTTATTTATATATTTAATTTTTTAAAAAATTCTTTAATTCTTTATTTTTTGGCTTCGGCCCCCCAGTTGTCTGAGGGACAGCAACCCGGCCCCCGGCTCAAAAAGGTTGCCTACCCCTGATCTAGAGACCTGCTGATTCAGCCTGGAATCATACTAGCTTTTCTGGCTGCTGCTCCACACTGTTGACACATATAGCTTGGTGTCTACTAAGGCCCCAAGATCCGTTTCACAAGTGTTCCTTTCAAGCAAGGTGTCACCCATCCTAAGCTGAGCCTGTCATACTTTGGAAATGCCATGAGAAGACCTGAATCACTAGAAAAAGACAATAAAGCTTGGCAAGGTAGACCATGGGAGCCAGTGTGCCGTAGTGGACTCCTCCTGCCCTTCCCCTGGCCTCCAGTTGTGGACGATGGATCTGGAGACCAGGGTTCAAATCCCCGCTCGGCCATGTAAATCCACTGGGTGATCTTGGACAAGTCATACTCTCTCAGCCTCAGGGGAAGGCCATGGCAAACCTCCTCTGAACAAATCTTACAAGAAAACCCAATGATAAGTTCACCTTGGGGTCACCATAACATCCTGCATTTTGCATTGCCTTGGCCTCCTTTGCAGTGATGGCCAACATTTCTAGGACCGTGTGCTGGGGGCGGAGCTTCTGCCCTCTGTGGGTGGGACTTCTGCCATCCATGGGCAGGGCTTCCACCATCAGAGGCGGGGCTTCCAGGGCAGGAAGAGACAGCTAGAAGCCGGGGGAAATTAGGGGGGGGTGACGGGCACATGCTGTTGCTCCTGCTCCTCCTGCCCTTCCCCTGGCCTCCTGCTGTCTCTCAGCTGGGGGAGAGTAGGGGCCCGGGATGGGGAGGAGCAATGGGCCTGGCGCCTCTGCTGCCCTCCGCGAGGCTTTGCCAGTCCTGAGGTGTACTTCCAGGGACCATTGGATTTGATTCACATTTCTGCATGTGTTTCGCTTCAAATTGTTTTAAAAGGCTGCTGGCTCTTCTCTTTTAATTTGCCATATTTTAAAATACAGATTAAGCCCACTTAAATCACTCTTGTCTTAAATTGCATTGCCATCTTGTGGCACCTGTGAGACTAACTGAGCAAAAGAAGTTGAAGCATAAACTTTTGTAGACTTGGTCTCCGTCCTCAGATGTATGGAGTCAACAGGTGCCCAGGAAAGACCTTAGATCCTTCCGGAGCAGCCTCTCACTCCTTGCATCTGCCGAAGGAGATCAAGTCTACAAAAGCGGATGCTAAAACTTCTTTTGAAGGCAAAAGACCTGGTCCAGCTCCTCTTGGCTTCTCCACTGGGTTTTTGGCACAACTGGCCTCACTTTTATCTTTCACACAATCCTTTTCCTCCTCCATTTCTGGACTAAATTCAGCAGGTAGTCAGCCTGGGCTTGGAGCTGCTTCTCCCGTGGCCTTTTGTATCTCTCAGCTAACATGACCTTTGAAAGGGAAAATATAAAACAAAAAGAACTGAAAATCTCACCTATTTTTTAATAAAAATTCCCTGCTGGAGCAGGAAAAGCAAGATTTGGAAGGTGAGATTCTGGACCTGATGTGAACATTGTTTTCTTGGGGGCAAGTTGCAGGTGGCACATCTGGTTCACATGGTCATCATGGTATTACTGGTTGTTCTTTTGTAATTGGAAAACAACAATGCATGCTCTTTGGTTGCAGTTTTTCTCCTTCTCATTCTGTATTAATAAACATAACACTGAGAAATAACAGACACGTAAAGGTAATGATGCAATAAACAAACAAATGAGTTTCGACAACGATTTCCAAATCATGTCAGATAGGAAAATGCAGCAAGACAAATCATTTGGACCTGTGTACCTTTCTACAAATAGATGCAGGAGGTTTAAAGGGAGATGTGTCTATTTTTGTTTACATATGCAATGCAGATATCCCAAATCTCCAACAAAAATGTTGTATAATCAAAGATTCTCTTGTATCTGGGAAATGTCTAATTAACAATTTGTAAGCCACTCTGATAGCCTTGGTTGAAGAGCGGGGTATAAGTAAATTATTATTATTATTATTATTATTATTATTATTATTATTATTATTTGTTGTTGTTGTTGTTGTTGTTGTTGTTGTTGTTGTTGTTGTTCTGTGTTTATTTTGGTAAGAAATTCACTTTATATACTTTTCCCCCAGTAGTGATAGGCATTGATCTGCACCTTTTAATGTATCTAAATGATAGGCTCTGACCTGCACCTTGATATCCAAAGTGCATCTTGACCTGAGTAGCTGTATGGCCCTAGCATGGGATCCAAATAACAGGTTCCCACTGAAACATGGGGAAGCCATGGGTTTTGATATGTAGACAAATTTCCTTTCCCACCTCTGAAGATGGGTGAGATCATGCCAGGAGCTGCTTAGCTGCTATCAGGCAGATGTCTTAAGGAAGTGTTTCTCTCTTGGGATTGAGGGGGAGCCATTTGAATCAAAGGAATGGCATTTGCATAGCCATTTGGGTCCCTAGTCTAGCAGAAACATTTGGTGAGATCAAAACATGGACCTAAGATGTGAAATACACTTCAAACAGTTTCAGACTGGTTGCCCTTTGTCTAGAGACCCTGTTAAACCCTTAAAAGGTCTCCTAAATTTAGGGATGTGCTGCTGCCAGCCACTCTCAGCTGCCTCCCTCACCCAGGTCAGTCACCGGCCTTTCTCTGGTCATTTTGCAGCCAACATCTATGTCAGTTTGAAGTCAGAGTTGCTCTGACCTGGTCTGCTAAGCCTTAAATATTAAGCAGACTTACAAACCCTCACACAAATTGGACTTCCCAAGATAGAACCTCTACATCAGGTGACTATTACCATGAGAAAAGCCTATTATCTATCCCACATCTACCATGTTATTTCCTGAGCCTTGTATGAATGCATGTGCGTATGTGCCTCTGTGTGTTTGAACCCGTTTCCAATAAAAGAGACATTGATTGTACTTAGAGCCTCTGCCTTGTTGCTGGATTTCTAGTTCCTGGTATCCAGATCGAAGGGGCGATCCCTGAGGTCTAGTAACAGGCCTCCTCTTGTGACCCTGAGCTAATTAATTTCCCCATTGATAATTTGGTCACTGTTCACTGTTACAATAGAAAGGTGGTATGTACATAAACCTGACTTGCCTCATAAAATTCATTGAACGGCTCTCACTAAAGACAAAGGTCTGTGTCCCATTATGTCTAAGCTCCTTAGTGGCTTCCATTTTAGTGGGGCAGTGGATCCATGTTGGTTTTAATCATGACTGTACAAAGCACTGAATTTATTGGGGGGAAGAGAGTTCAGTAAAAAGTTTGGGGTGGATGTAATGTTCCCCTGCCCTGACCTCCGTTACTATAAGGATAAATTCTCAGTGGGGAGGAATAACTAACTCTCTTTGCAAGACAGCCAGATGCGAACATGCTGCCCAACTCTAAAACACCATGGAAAGTGCATAGGCTTCTTCTGTACCTTGTCAGTTAGTTCCAGGTCATCATCTGATTCTATGAGATCCATGTTCCTGCAGCCATGCCAGTAAGATCCCAGCGGCAAATGTGAGTCATCCTCCAATCCGCATTCAACATCCAAATGGGCTGCTTTGACTCCGTAGGTCAGAGAAAACCTGTCCATTTGAACAAAGAGTAGAAAGATGAGGTGGTGCCCCTTTTCCATATTGGGGCTTTTCTCCTAAGGCCAAGAACCTATTGCATAAAAGTGTCCCAGACTCACTTGGATCCCTTCCTCTGGGTCAGAAAGAATTGTCTGTTTCAGGATCGTCGTCTCAGAAGAAGCATCAGAGGATATATCAGGCAGAACTCTCTTCATCATGTAACCTTTTAACAGGTTCGCTAGTGGTCAAGTTGAAGGCAGTTCCTCATTTTTCTGTGTTCAAAGGAGGTTTGTCATAGGCCACCTCCATCGTATGACCGTGGATGAAAAAGCCCATCAGCCTACATGCCTCAGAAAAGAAATTGAGGGCACCTTCTTGGTAGGGTTTTTCTTGACCTGCCTCCCAAATAATATATCTTCTGTGAAAGATTACAAGCCTTGTGTTTCTTAAGGAGCAAAACTGTGTCTAAGCATGGCCAAGAAAGAGGTCCATATATTTCTGCATTGGATGGAGAAAGTGGAAGGAGACACAGTTTTCTCCTTCACTCTTCTTGCTTGATCTTGGGGTCATTTAGTGGAGATGGGAAATTCAGGACAGACAACAGCAACACAAAAACCACATTTCACACAGTTCATGTAAACTTTGACAGACTGTGACTTCCATATTATTGGGGCATTGAATTTCCTCCAGGTTTTCCTCCATGGGGCTGGAGCCCATTTCCAAAATAGAGTCAGCACCAGAGAGAGCTCAGACTAAAAGACAGAGCAGATTCACCAACCCACTAACATGGAAGTCTCCATTCACTACTGTCTATGTGATATATTGTCCTCCAATGTCCTCTTTCCCTCCCAGTTAACATTTGTAGATTATCCCTTGCAGATCTTGGAGAACCAACTTCCAACCAAAGGAATAGTAATATCCTTATTTTACTAACATGTGTTCTTTTTAAAGAAATGCTTTTGTTCAACCTTTATTTTGTATCCTAAGCCACCTTGAGACCAATCCATGGGAAAAAGGTGGGATGAAATGTAATAAATAACACAACCATACAGTCCAAAGAACATACAATAGGAATGAATGAATAAGAAGGATGCTTTCAGGTGAGATCAACCAATCCAACTTGTGATGCCTTCACAAAGCAGGAGTAGGTTCCACTGTAAGGAAGACAGTACTCAAAACACTAACATAAAATAGGCAACAGGCAAACTAACCCAGAGAAATGCTCTTGTCCTGAGGTCTCTCCTCCTTCTCTCAGCCTCAACTGACTCAACTCCCTCCTTGGCCAAGATTCTCAGTTCTTTCCAGGGAAACCAACCAAAGAAACACATTCTCCTTGCTTCCATCTGACCACTTCTCCATGAGTCCAATGACATGGGTTACCTTTCTCTTAATAGGATGATTTCAATGCTTTTTAAAATTTCACAGTCAGCTCTCAGTATCCACAGATTCTGCATCTCAATATATCCCCAAAAAGCCAACCTTGATTTTGCCATTTTATGTAAGGCGCATCATACTACAACCCCATTGTTTGTAATAGGACTTGAACATCCATGGATTTTGGTTACTTTGTGGGGTCCTGAAACCAAACCTCAGCAGAAACTGAGGTCAAACTGTAAATAATGTTCAAATTCCTTTTATTTTCAGAATAAACAACCATACAATCAATAAAATTACAATCCAAACATACATCACACTTGTTCTTATTTTTGTTCTTATTATTACCATCTACATCTTCCATCTACATCTTTCTCCTTCCTACCTCCTCTATTTTTTAAACCGCATGTCATCCTCCCTTCCTACTACCTTCTTTCTCATTCTTTCCACCTCTCTCCTCCTTTCTTTCTCTCTCCTTCATAACTGTACCACTCTCTTTCACATCATTACACTCTACCCAACTCTAACCTCTACCTTCTACACTTACACATACCTTCAACTACATACCTAACTCTCTTTTTACCACCTCTATCTGCTTTCTCCCTTTCTTTCTCACTTCTAGAAGGATAGGAAAGATCTTATTTCAGCTTCCTTACTTCTAATTTATTCTATACTTTACCATGTATCATAGCTTTACTTTCTTTCTCTATTTCATATTTATTTTACTACTACACTTCTATCCTGTTACTCAATTTACATTCTTCTACTCTATCCAAACTTCAGTTAATACACAGAAAAAAATCTAGAATGTCATCTCCTTCTATCTCCTTTGAAGGCTGACTGATACATTTCTGCATCATTATATAAAACAGTGATGACTCCTCTCCACTATTAAAATAATAGCCAAACCCTAGCCCTCCCTCCCGCACCCCAGTCCCAATTATAAAAGTAAATTATGGGCCTGGACAGACAGGCCAAAATAAAGCTGCTTCAGGTCACTTTGGAGGTATGCTGTTCAGATGACACATGCGTCTTAAGAGGCCAGAAGGTGCACCAAAGCTGCGCTCCAGTCCTTAGGACTGTAGCATGGCTTTGGCATGGCTTCTGGACTCTTAGGACACAGGCATCATGTAAACAGCATACCTCCAAAGTGATCCAAAGGAGCTTTATTTTGGCCTGTCTGTATGGGATCTAAGTAAGATAAATTACAATACAGATAAGAAAAAGAAAAAATGGGCTAAAATTAGGGTGGAGAGGCTGAGGGGAGAACTTCTATCTATGCAGGGGAGCTGGGGTATCGGTATCAATAACAGTGTTAGTGACAGTGAAAAGCCCTAATCTGGAAAGGCCTGCTGAAAGAGCTCCGTCTTTACAGCCTTTTTAAAGGCTTCTAAGGTGGTGATGTGACGGATCTCTTCCAGCAGGTCATTCCAAAGCCTAGGAGTGGCAGAAGAAAAGGTCCTCTGGGTTGTTGGAGCCAATCTAGTCTTCTTAGGCTTTAGGAGACTTTTTCCAGTGCGGGGAGGATTGTGTGGAAGAAGGCACTCCTGCAAGAAGTCAGGACCCAAGCCATGTAGGGCCTTAAAGGTTACAACCAACACCTTGTATCTTGCCTAGACACTAATGGACAGCCAATGGAGGGATTTAAGAACCGGTGTAATGTGGGCAGTTGTAGAAACTAGAAACTACAAATTCCATGATTTCATAGGATGTTGCTATAAAAGTTAAATTGGAACCAGTGATGCATGCAATGTAGCTTTCTAGAGCACTTGCTCCCATTCTATAGGAAGGGCAATGGGTCCTTACCCAAAGAGGACACATTTTCATAGGTTTCCATCATCACCTCGTTGTACAGAAATTTCTGCTTTGGACTCAAGAGTAGCCATTCTTCCTCTGTGAAGAACACTGCCACATCTCAAAAGGTGATCTGCAATAGAAAATAGCCTTCGCTGAAAGACAGAGGATTGTAAATAACACCCCCATTGCATCCTAGTCAGTCAAATTCCCAATGGCTCCACCACAAAAAAGGAGGTCTGGACACTTACCTGTCCGGAGGTCTTCTTTCCTCCAGTTTCTTCCACAAAGGAGAAATTGAGGGTCTTCTCTCCTTTCCTTTGGAAGCCATCTTGGTTCTTTCCACACCTGCAGAAAATCCAAAGTGTTTTTATGTGCACACATTTATGCAATATTTCACAGACGACCCAAAATACAATTCAACAGCGCTAAGGGCAAATCAAACCTGAACCTTCCCTAAAATTCAAAATAAATCAATTGGAAAGCAGGATATAAATTAGTGATGATATTACTATTATTACTATTATTAGTCTCGCCTCCAAACCCTCAGAGAGAGAATCTTGTGAATGCTGGAAGAATAAGACAGTTCACTGGGCCTTTTGGGGCGTAGAGACCAGCATCGTTAGCCGGCATGAGGGCAAAGATGGCGTCTTCACGGCGCACTCCCTGACTCTTCCCACATGCCGGTGTGATGCTGCACATTGCACCACATTGCAGGTGACATCACGGCGTTTCTCTGGTGCTACATCCAGATGACGCAGTGCCAAAGGAGTGCAGAAAAGCCGCACCATTGGCGGATATGGCACTTTTCCCCCAGTGCAGAAAGGAGCTCCTTTTTGCACCATGGAAAGGCCACATCAGGGCCACATTGAAGCCTTTATCATAGTGCAAAAAGGAGCTGCAAAAAGCAGCATGTTTGCCATGGCTGTGATCTGGCGCTAAAAGGAGTGGCCTGTACATCCCCTTAATTTCCAGGAAATGGGGCTAGGATTGGAGTCCTAGGGTTGGCCCCAGCCTTCATCACTCCCAAAGACGTCAATAGGAGGAAATCATGTGTCTGATTTTAATAGGTCTATTTTTTTCTTGCAATAATCTACATAAAATCATAATGTACAGATAGACAGCAATAACAACAACCCAATAACAACAACCATAGCAACTGCAATACTTTAATGTCTATATTTAATGTATCCCACTGCCTTCTCCTGAGAGAGTGTGACTTGCCCAGTCACCCAGAGAGTTTCTATGTTGGAGCTGGGATTCAAACCCTGATCTCCAGAGTCGTAGTTCCACTATGCTCAAACCACTAGGCCACACTGGCTCCCACAACATGGACATGGTTTCACTGGGCCATCGTATGTCATGGACTTGGCCCAGCTTCCTCATCCATGGAGGTCATTTTATAAACTCTCTTCTCCTCCTCCATTTCCTGGCCCAGGTCCTTCTGCATGCCCTCCAACTCTCCCAGTTTGGCAGGGCCCCTCCCCTGGTTCATCCTCTGCCCTCCCACCTTTTCAGCTGCTCTTCAAAGGCCACAGTTTCTTCCTCCTGCTGCCATTTCTCCCCTTCTCTTGAGCTCACTGCCATTGCTGCAAACTGAGTCCAAAGGGCAAAAGGAGTCTGCCCTCCATGAAGACAGCCAAGGAGAAAGGAGAAGAGGGACCCTTCCCAGAGGCTCAGGCAAAAGCAAACAGCTGCAGCCTCTCCTAGTTTGCCTCTCCTTCCTCAGAAACAACCTTGTAATCTTGATCATATTCTGAGTTGTTTGGTCCCAGCCTCCCTTTGATTCTCTTGATCCTTCTCCAAACTCTCATGGCCCCACGGAGACTCCCAAGAGAGGAGAGGAGGCCTGGCAGCCGGAGAAGAGGGGAGGAGGAGGGGGCTTCCTTGCTTCCAGCCCCCAAATCTGCCTCCCTACAGAAGACCCTCCAGACCTCCATCCTTGGCTCCAAAATGGGGGCTCTTCCCCATAGCCATCCTTCTCACAGAGGAACCAAATTTGGAGGTCCCCCATCGCCATCTCAAGGCCTCCACCTTCCCTTTCCTGCCAAGTAAACCCAGAAGGAGCCCTTCTTCTTCCTAAGGAGCCAACGGTCAAAGCCACCAGCCTTCTAGAACACTATTCAGGCTCCAAGCCAACCACCAGCCTTTCCCAGAATTCCACGCTCTCCTTCCTCCCAGCGGAGGAGACTGGGAGACGGAGCAATGGGTGCAAACTCCAGGAAAAGAGAGTTTATTGTCTTAAAATTTTAATTCCAGTTGAGTCCCTTTATGAGGGAGAATGGGATATTATTATTATTATTATTATTATTATTATTATTATTATTATTATTATCAACAACAACAATTATGATAATTAGATTCTTGTTCCCAAAACCACAGAGCCTTGTGAAATCTCAAAGACTGTGTTTATCACACGGAGGGTTTTGCAGCTCTTTGCAGCTCAGATCCGAAGCCACTGCGGGTCCAACGATGTGAATTCATGTGACAACGTGAGTGTTATCACACGCGATTCCTTTCTATGGGGGCTCCTTCCATGGGGCTTCTGCAGTGATTCCAAAGTGACCCCTCATTTTGGTGAAATTCGTAACAAGTGAATTCACAGAAATCACTTCCAAGCACATATCAATTTCATTCCGAATTGGTCTGGAGGGGAATGCAGCTTTGCTTCTGCTCTGTTCCACCAATGGACTGTCCCACAATAGGACAGTCTCAATGCTTCAGGCAAAGAGCATCTGACTGAAGTCACAATGGGACAGTCTCAATGCTTCAGGCAAAGAGCATCAGACTGAAGTCATAATGGCACAGTCTCAATGCTTCAGGCAAGAGCATCAGACTGAAGTTACAATGGGACAGTCCCAGTGCTTCAGGGAAAGAGCATCAGCTGCCCTCGGTTTGCCTCTGACATCTTCCTCCTCTGCATCTTTAACTTGGGCCCCATCCACTTCATAAGGTCCTTTAACTCTTCCTCCATTCGATATACGTCTACTTGGGGTTCTTCTGTACTGGGGCGGCTATCAAGTGACTCCCTCACTGCCAGGTCCAAGGCTGTCACTCTGGCCCCCGACGGCCTTCCTTTCCCCAGTCTGGGGCCGGAAACCCAAATCCTACAGTGGTGGCCTGGGTGGTGTGAGCTTCACTGGGTTTTCCAGTCTTGGGCTTGGCCCCTAGTTCCTCTGAAGAAGGCACCTGATAATCCACCACTGGGATCTCCAGAACCACCGGGTTCTCCAAGAACTCTTCTTGTTCCTGGGTCTCCATTAGAGTTAAAACTGTGAAACTTTGCAAACGGTCAGATCTGGAGTCAGTCCTGTGCTCAAAAAATAAAACTCATTTGAAACAAATGAAGCTCTATTGATGAATCCAGGCAGAAACATCCATTAACACCTTTTTGCAAAGTCTGAAGTCCAAAGGCACTTCTCCCTTCTTAACCCACTCAACCCCTCCCTAAGCCAGCCCCCAATTCCCAAGCTAAAGCAACACAAGCGGAGGTTGCATAGATACCAAGGTTGTCTATACTTCCCTTCCCTTCTCCCAGACAGCCTCACCTTGAAGAGTGGTCTTCCCACTCCTCCTTGATAACCAGTCCAGCTGCAACCCCAGCCCCTCTCCAAACGCCCTCCTTCATCTAAAAGCCACTCCATCTGTCCTTCTATCATTTTCCATTACGTGCTTTCTATAACCCATCACTCTACACGACCTACTATGAACTACAAGTATAACTCCTACTTTAATAGCCAAACCCTAATATTTTTACCCTTTATGACAGAACTCTTATACACTAGTTCTGACACGCAATGGGCCAGTCTCAATCCTTCAGGTATACAGCACCAGACTGAAGTGACAATTCTCCCATCTCAATCCTTCAGGTAAAGAGCACCACCCTGAAGTCACAATAGTACCGTCTCAATTCTTCAGGCAAGGAACCTCAGGTTGAGATCACAATGGGCCAGTTTCAATCCTTCAGGAAAGGAGCATCAGCCTCAGGATGCAATGGTCACGTCTCAAACCTTCAGGTAAGCAGCATTAGTCTAAATTCACAATGGTCCCATCTCATTGCTGCAGGCAAGGAGCATCAGCCTGAAGTCACAATATGTCATGAATCCCTTTATTCATGCATTTATTCATTTAGGGATTCATGCCATAAGGGTTATAGGTTTAGGTTAGAGGTAAGATAGATGGGATTTATGGTGGGTTAAAATAATATGTTTTAATATGTGCTTTAATAGAAGGTACTAGAAAGAGGTAGAGAGATCATGGCTAAAGAATGTGCTTCTTTGCTAGGATTGGAATGTGTGGGAATCACCCTTCTAACAGAGGCTTGGGTTTAAAAGACTGGTCTCTGTAAAAGGAGGGGCAACATAGAGAGTTATGGATATTTTATATTATGTTGCTATGGGTTTGTGCTTATTATATTTTCATATGGTATCATATTATGTGGAGATTGATAGGGCATTATATTATAGATAGTTATATATATTGTTAAGCCATCATGTTAATGAAAACCGTTGTGTGGCTGAGTTCTGTGGTCCAAGGCCACAGGTTCAGTGGTTGAGAAAAGGCACATGAGAGCTTAATTGCTTTTAGGAAAGCTGCCAGAATCCCAGATGGGAGGACACTACGCAGAAAAGGGCAGGAGAATGCTGTGCAGGAAAGGGCTACCCAATTAATTAGCTTTATGGGTAAATGGAGTGGGGTGGATTCATATGGTTATAAAAGGGGTATCTTTATACTTTCTTTCATTCTTGACAAAAGAGTCACTTCTACTACATGTATCTTCTTCAATAAAAGCTATTCCTTTTTCAAAGTACTGCCTTTTGTGTTGCAAGATATCTCTCTGCCCTTCCATTCACCCTACTATCCCCAAAGGGCTGGAGAGCATACCAAACCAACCTCAGAACCTTTCCCTGCTCTTGTGTAATGCCAGGTCAGTCACAAATAAAACACACATAGTCCATGATCTCCTACTGGACGAAGAGGCTGACCTGGCTGGTGATGATAGCTCAGCCACCTGGGCTCAGGCCTTTCCAGCCGGGTTCTCCGTCAGTGAGCAGGTAAGGGGAGTGCCTTTGGTCCATGAAGATAATCTTGCCTTGAGCAGGATACTTATCCGTATGATGGACCACATCGAATGTATTTACCTCAGCTTAAAGACTAGGGAATGTCTGGGGATTCTTTTGGATTACCATCCGCCCCGATCCTTAACAGACTTCCTAGCCAAGCTGACGCAACTGGTATCTGAGCTGCTGCTGGGAGTCGCCTAGGCTTTTGGTCCTGGCCGACCACAACATCCCCCTTGAGGCCCCTCCTCAGCATGCGCAGGGATTGCCAGGGCCTAGTTGTGGCCTTTGCGGGAAAGGAAGGTATGTGCCGGGGGTTAAGCAGCCCCCCCCTTCCTACCTTCCCTCCTTTCTTCCTTTGAGGAGACTGCAATGGAGCCCAAAGGGGAGCTGGACTCAGAAGGGAAAGGCAGGAAAGGGAGGCTCTGCTTTGGAAATCAAGCTCTCTCTCCTTGTTTCCTGTATGTTTGTTTGTGTGTGTGTTTGCCTCTGCTGTTCTTATGGCTGGGAATGGAGCTGAGGACTGAGGAGAGAAGAAAGGGTCCGTTTTGGGCAAATTCAGAACCTCTGTGCATCAAAGAGTCCAGTGTGTTGAAATAGCAAAGAACTTTATTGAGAACACAGAGTCAGGAATTCATTTTTTAAGCCAGTACTGCCCATTCCAAGCAAACTACATTAAAACCCCAAAACCTAAAACTCCACCCTCTTCCAAATCTAGCCCCACCTTCAATTCCCACAATCTCTGCCCCACAGGAAACAAGGCCCCTTTGCCATTCCCAGAAACTAGACCCCTTTCTCTTAATACCAGCCTCCAACTTTCTTCACTCAACATCCCACACATTGCAAAATCTATCGTTTCCATAACTATACTAGACAGCTACAACAAATCCCAGCCTCCCATCTAGCTAACCTATATCACAACCCATAATCCCCATCTAAATTTACAACCCAAAGCAACTATCTGTAGCTATAGCAATTTATATCTAAACTTAATAAAATACAACTTTAAAACATGAACAGACATATGGACAGACAAACCTTACAAACAAAATCACAAGGGCCCTTTCTTAGCACCGCTGGACTGAAAATATATTGTTTGTATTCCTTATTGACAAAAATAATGTTAATTTTGTTACCAAGTTTGGCTTTATATAAAATTCTGGGTACATGGGGTCTGTGATATGAGCCCTGACTGACCCCATAGAGGACCCGCCATTAACCTGAGAGCGGAGGGACCAGGTAGGCATCTTGCCCTGCAAAGGCAGAGCCTTAGAGAAAGAGCTAAAATTGGGTAATTCCACAGGAAGTCTTGGAGTCGCCAAACCAGATTCGCCCCTGCTAGTCCAAGGAAGACAAGAGCTTTGGCTTCCTCCTTCATGAGCCAGTGATCAGCTTAACGGCTCAGCAATCAAGGTGGCTGCCCTTCCGAATTGTGTCCAGACCTAGTGCATTGTGCAACTCATTGCTTGCTCTTGGCTTAACAAAGCCCATGCAATCAACGCCTTTGTCTAGCAAGGCTCATAGCCTTGGGATATGTCCAGCCCTATATAAACCCTGAGTTTTTGAGCCTTCTTTGGGCTTTGGAGCATTAAGTTGTTTGAGCCTGAGTTCTCTGAGCCTTGTGTTCCGCTGAAATCACTGAGCTAAGCCAAGCTCTCACTGTTTCGCAAGTTAGCCTTCGCCCGCTTGAACTCAGCTCTTAAACCTCCGCGGCCTCACTTCCCTTGTCCCCGCGGCCGTGTACCACAGTCCATCCAAGCTGCATCCGACTTCAGGAGAAGACGTCTAAGATAGTATTCCCTAGTGGTGCCTCTCCTCTCCCAAACTCACCCCTCCCCTGCTATAGCATTGAATGTGTGTGTGAGAGAGAGTATGTCCCCTTTTGCTGAGTGGATTTATTTGTGCTTTAATAAATGTTATTAGATTAATTGCACCTAACTGGTATCAGAGTCTCTTTCTCTTGGGGGTGCACTGGGCGATCGCTGGTATACACATAGGGACCCGATCCTGGCACATGGCTTTGTTAGGGCCACCTCTCGGCTAAATTTGAGCTAATTAAAATTCCCCTAATTCGATCCTTCCTAACAGTTCACTGCTGGGATTTGTATGGCTTCTCTCCTGTGTGGATTCTCTGATGTGTCACTAGGTATGACATCCGAGAGAAACATTTCCCACAATGCTGGCATCTGTATGGTTTCTCTCCTGTGTGGACTCTCTGATGTGTCATTAGGACTGACTTCTGATGTAACAGAAATTTCAGGAAACTTAAGATTTCTAGGTTTTGCAGAGCAAGGAATTCGCAAGAGGACCTAATAATTGAAAATCCATAGGTTTATTTCCAGTTGTCGACAAAGGAAAACATTGAACTCAGTGGAATTCAAGTTCCAAAAGCTGAGAACCCCGAACAAGACAAAATGGCTCTTTTTATGTTATTCAAGACAAAGGAGCTTCTTCAATACACCTGATTGGCTAATTACAATTTAAGCATACAGAATTCTTACAATCAGAACAGAAATACATGCATACATTAAAACTGCATCATCACTCCTTACCCCCTCCTTTAGTCTTCCTTCTAACCTTGCTTCTGGATGTCCTTATCTCAGTAGTTTATGTTATGTCTTTCTACTGGTGCCAGCTTCCATTCAGGTCAAGATTCACTCACTATTCCTTTGCTCTAGTAACTCCAAGCCTTTATTTCAAAACTATCTCTCTGGCTCACAAAGGTGACTCCATCTTTCTATAGTTTTTATATTTCAAAAAGGAATTTCCACCACATTCCCCCCTTTTGATGTTTCATCAATATTCATATTGCATGATACTATCAACTATTAACTATGTTTATATGACACTCTAAACTCAGAACAAAACAAACCAAACCTGTCTAGCAGTTTATCAAAATATTAATATTCTTACCATCACCAGGCAATAACATCTTCCAGGCGTCCAATTTCAGAAAGACAGTGTATAGCATTAATTAAACACACATATTCTCATTGATTTTAACCCTTTGACACTTTTGTTGGATTTGATTCTCTGGAGTTTACTCTGGACACCAAGCTAATCTTCTAATAGTGATGTATTGTGTATTTGTTTCATGATTCAATAGGAACACTCCACTATAAAGAATATTGTATCTGCTGTCAGAATCTCCTCTCATTGAAAAACTATAATTTTTAGCCTGATGTTACAGACTCTTGCCAAGCAACTGTTACTATGCTTCTCTGGACTACTCTCATAACAGAATAGGAATGCCCAGGGTGTCGCCATGTTTCAGATGTTCTTCCACTCCAGGGGCATCTTCCATCTCACGTTTCCTCAGGGAGATCACTATGGAATAGCTCTTGTTGTGTAATGCCATTTAATCAGAATAGATCTGGCCTTCACACTTTAAGACTATCTCCAGATGTATAAAAGTCTCCCTCCTTTCAAAGAGCGTCCTGAGAAAGAAAAAACTTACCATGCTTGACTTGAATTTCATGCCAATTCCACAGTTAACAATAGGAATCCTGACGACAAACACAATTATGTCTTTGATCATGGAGCTTGATGAGCTTATTTCTTCTTTTCAATAGGATTGCTTTATTAACTTTATTGTAAAAATCATATGTTTATTGCTTATGTCAGGAACATATGTGCATGTATATGTAGGCTTATGTTTTGGGATGTGATTGGATTTGAGAATATGTATGATTGAACTTTATCACTTTTATCATTAATTACTTATAAAAACCTCAGACAACAAACAGAAACATGAATAAAGAACACAAACAAGGAATATAGACAAGAAAAAGAGGCAATGTCTCTGAAAAAAAATATTTTGATGGAGCTTCAGCTCAAACTTGATTGAAGTCCAAGGTGGTGCCCATTTCAGATTCCGGGGTGTGAAAATGGGACATGCACCTGTATGTGTATCCTTATTATTATTTTTGTGTATCACTTATAACAAACATATAGGAAATCATAAAAGAGAAAAAGTAGTGATAGAGAGCATTTGAAATCTTTCTTTCAGAGGAGCTGGCGTAGAGCACCTGAAGTCCTGGAAAGGTGCAGCCTAGCTTTTCTTGATTGATGGCAAAGTAGAGCCCACTCAGCTTCCGGTTGTAAGTGGGGCTTAAACTTCGCTCCTCTTGTCTTTATCTGTGGCCCCCCCTTTTCCCAGGCAAAGGAAAAGCAAAAACACTGAAAAATACTAATTGACAAGATATTAGAATGTTATGAATACAGTGGTACCCCGGGATACGAAAGCACCGCCTTATGAAATTCCCGGGATACGAAAAAATCCCATAGGAAAAAACTGTTCCGGGTTATGTTTTTTTTTTCGGCTTACGAAAAAATTTTTTGGTGCTTTTCGGCGCTTTTTCGCACGAAATCGCGGCTTTTAGCGCTAGCGCCTATGGCTTTTTCGGGTTGCGAAATCTTTCGGGTTACGAAGGGCTCTGCGGAATGGATTAATTTCGTAACCCGGGGTACTACTGTACATTAAAGGTATACTTTAGCCACATTTCATTAACTCCTCTCTTATAGGCTTTGCTAAGATATTTCTCTTCTAGAATTTATGTCTCACTGCTAACTCTAACTAACAACAGATCCCTGGATCATTCTTGGGTCACCCTGAGCCCTTTATGCTTTAGGTTTTTATCTATGTCTGCATCTTTGGACTTTTTGAATGCTTTTTTTTAAATACATATGTCTTTATTTTTACAGACTGCATTTAAATGTACAGTGGTACCCCGGGTTACGAAATTAATTCGTTCCGCCGCCGCTTTCGTAACCCGAAAAGCATTCGCAAGCCGAAATGCCATAGGCGCTAATGGGGAAAAGCCGCGATTTCGTGCGAAAAAGCGCCGAAAAGCACCAAAAATTTTTTCGTAACCCGAAATAACCTTCGTAACCCGGAACAGTTTTTTTTAATGGATTTTTTTCGTAACCCGGAAATTTCGTAAGGCGGCGCATTCATATCCCGGGGTACCACTGTACATACTGAATATGAAACTTTAACTCTGACCCAATGTACTCACAGCTTTATCTCATTTGAATCCACAACAGTTTGACAACAGAACAGGGAACAGGAAAAACAAAACTATGATAGAGCGACTTCTTTGCTTTTTACTCAGGACTCAAAAAAATCAGTTCATGCTCTTTTTTAGTCACTCCTTTCAGGCCAAAATGATATATTCTAGCTTGGAATTAGGATACAATTTCACACATGCTGGCTTGAGTTTAACTTGATTAATTTTGATTACGTCTGGCAGTGGAAACCAGAATTTGAATTTGTAAAGTGTTTCCAAATTTTCTCTTGCTACAATATAGTAGAATACCAATCTCTTTAATACTTTCATATCGTTCCTTATTCCATTCCAGAACCACATAATAATTCAACATAGGATCAACTGGCTCGCCATGTTATTTTTTCAAAATAACAAACATTATAAATTTCAATGAGTGTGAATCAAATTGACAATCACTAATTAACCAGAATATAACAATTATATTCTGGATCTCTGGGTTCCAAAATCACAAAAAAAAAGACACTTCGGGTGCTTTCAAAAATACATTTAGATATTATAAAAATAAAAATTCAAGCTAAAACAATATACAAAATCAAAAACCTCTTGGACGGGCCATTCTCAAAACTTTAAAAAATATCTCAGCCAAAATCACAAAAAATCATTTCAAAAACTTTAGGCCAGGAATTTAAAAAACAAACAAACAATTATTGCAGTCAATAATCAAGAATCAAAACAAGTCAAAATATGCAAGAGCAAAATCAAAAATTAAAACCAGGAACAAAAAAATGATTTAAAACAAGCCAATTTAACATGACATTGGCAAGACTTTGCAGACATCTTTGAGCTCAAAAATACAAAAGCTAGCTCATGATATGGCCTCAAAAATTAGCAGTTGAAATAAGTACAAAATCAGCACACAATATTCAGAAAAAGCAAAAATTCATTAGGCCAGGAAACAGGCCAGGAAACTCATGGATCACAACTTAAAACTCAAAAAATAAAAAATAAACCAATTCTAGCCAGGCACCAGCAAAACTTTGCATGACCTCAGGCTTCAAAAGAATTCAGGCCTAACAACACTAATCTTATCAACTTTAATTGGAAAAATAATTTAGCTGGATTGCCAATCAGAAGATTGCAGGTTTATAATTCAAAAACCCCAAAAGCACAATGCTCCAAAACAAAAAATTTCTTTGGTCTTCACTTAAAACATTAAGGCACAACTTAAACTTCATTTTAAAAACCCATGAGAGCATCTTGAGGCCAGAAAATGAAAAACAAAATATTGAGCAAAAACTGCTTGTCTGTAAATTAAAAAAATATCAAAAACAAACTTGCATCTCTCTGGTCAGATAGGATCCAATCTGGCTGCTGCTATTCATGTAACATGAACTCTCTCTACAACACACACACACACTTTCCACTCAAAGAAAAACAAACCAGCTTAATGCAATCTCTTATCAAAAACAAGCTTCTTCAGAGATCACCCTTAACAAGACAGTTACTATTCTTTCATCTAAGTCTAAAGCACAACATCTCTTCTATGAACTTAAGGAAAAAATCCTTTGCCTTTAAAAATAGTCTACAAAAATCTCAGCCAGAGGGGAAGAGAAAAAAAAAAAAAAAGCTTTGAACTTACAACACTTTGCTGCCCCATCTCTTTAGCCACAGCCAGGAAAAAACCTCTCACAAACAGTGTAGCCAAAAAGCTTCAAAGATAATTCCCCAAACGTTTGGCCAAAACTCACCAAATACTTAACTTTCACAATTACTATTAAAACCAATCACCAAAATCACACCAAAGGCTCTGAAAAGTACTTATGTTGGTGTGAAAGTCACCACATTGGCAACATGAAACTCCATTCCAGGTTTTCTTTCCAACATAGCTTCTACTATTGCTTTACCTTTAGCCAAAGGAAAAGTTTTAAAATGCAAACCGTGGGCCTTCTGTAACCCCCCTTTCTCTCTCTAACTCACTCCAGCCAGAACTCAAACCACTTTGTCCTTCTGCACCAAACTCATTTCTAAATCTTTCTCAGCCACTTAAACATACTCAAACCTTCTACAACATTCTTGAGCCTTCAATTTCACAACACAAACCTTGTTTATACTTTCCTCTGTAAACATTTTCCAACCATTGTCCAAACCATTATCGCTAACTCGCTCCATAAGCTTTCAACTTTCACACACCTCATCATTTCACATCCTCATACCTTCAAACACTTTCTTTTATCCTTCTCACAATTTTCTCCTCTCTTAGATAACTTCCAGCCACAGTTCAGTTCACAAAATCAGGCCACAGCTGAGGCTTACTGGCTAAGCTTAAACTCACTATCTTATTATTATGCCATAACAACACCACTATAAAGCACTTATTTCTGCCCATCTTCTTAAAACTTTCACTGACAAAAGAATTTGCAATGTCTCTGGGAAGGCACAGGCTTAATATTCAATTTAGATTTTCTTTTGGCTTTAAATGGGTATGCATTCAAATTTAGGGCAGAACTTTCCCAAAGGCACTGATCATTTAAAATCATGAAAACCTCAAGTTAAAACACCAATTTTCCAAAATTTATCTACAATATACACAAAGGCAATTTCCAATTTTTATAATTTAAGCAATTTCAATTTCCCAAACAACAAGTTTCTATCTCTGGGTTGCTCCTGGCCACTATCTAACACACAAAGCTAATTCAAAATCCTCTTTTCTTGTCATGTGGGGGCCTTCTTCCCTGATTTGCACCTCTCTCTACAGAGTCTATCTCTATCCTTTCTATCTCTTCCACAATCTGGGCCAAATCAATCTGAATCTTGAACACAGCTTCTTTAATACTAGTTAATCTCTCATCCTTTCTAAACACCAATCCTCTGCAACTATTTAACCCAGGTGGGCTTTTCTCAACAGTCTTATACCAATAGAAAATATACAAATAATCATCGAGTAACCCTCTTTCTGGCTCCAATGTTTTAGAATACAACTGCAAGACAATGTCAATGTCTATACTACCCTCTCTCGGCCAATTTGGCAAAAATCTGACTCCAAACATCTTTACACAAAAAGATTAACCGCTCCTTTTTCAAACGTTTCCCCATGCCTTTCCTAAAACATTCATCAAAATGACCAACCATGTAATCCAAAGGAGTTTTACCTCCCTCAGCCATCCTTAGACACTTAACAACAAAAGACCACAAGCACAATTTCAACAGGCACAAACACTATAGGATTAGGATTTACACACTGGACAGATTGCAAAACCCACAAATCTCAGAAACTACATACAGACAAATTCCACACGTTTTCAACCCACGTTTTACACTTTTTACTGGAACTCAACAGTCTTTACTGGAGCATCCACCACAACCAGACAGAATGAAACAAAATACCACAACCACAATTTATACTCACAATAGACCAATGCTCTCCTCCAACTCTCCACCAGCACCTAACTTCTAGCTATTTAAAACAAAATACCACAGAAGGGAAAGGTTTGCCACCACACAA
>JACSCI010000897.1:0-23442 GCA_016801065.1 Sceloporus tristichus
GAAGAAGAAGAAGAAGAAGAAGAAGAAGAAGAAGAAGAAGAAGAAGATTCTTCCCATCCATATGCAGAACAACTGTGTGGTACTCACAGCTTTCTTCCAAGTTAGAGGACTGCCCCAAGAGCTCAGGAGAAACAACCAGAGGACTGCCATTGCAACCTCACAGCATCTGCCTCTTGAAATGGTTGCCTCACTCTCCTTAATGGTAGGGCCAGCCCTGGGGGGAAAATGCTTTCCACTGAAAGCTAACTAATAAAATCATGAGAAATAACAAAACAATGAATGGAAATTAAAACCCAGAAGGATCAACCGCATGGTCTCGGTCTCAAGGGAAGGCAATGGCAAACCTCCTCTGAACAAAACTTGTGAAGAAAACCCCATTATAGGTTCACCTTAGGGTTGCCATAAGTCGGAAATGACAACACAACAATGACAACGAATCAATAATAAGCCTGGCATTGTTGGAGAGAAGTCATTCACAATATATTCTGTTCAACAAAGACTAGAGAAGATAATATGAGAGAAACATGAAAAATGAAAAGAGGAAAGAGTGACTTCTATTTTCCATCATATGACTTAATAAGAATGTTTGCTTTCCCCTAACCAGTGAAGGAAAGATGGAAATGACTGCTTTCCCAGATGGGGAATTGTATATTGAAAATGGGGCCAGACTAAGATATTTTCCTGCCTGAGGGAAAGGATAAAAATTCCATCCCACAAAATCTCACAGACAAAAGTTGAACAGAGTCCACCACCTCTGAGGATACTGGGCTAAGGTAGAGATGACAGAAAACAAACAAACACAAACAGAGAGAGGGGGGGACAACATGTCTACACTGGCCACTTAATCCAGAGCCAGTCTGAAGCATTATGCCCCAGACTGGCCCTGGATTGACCACACTGGTGATCACACACACCGAGTGTGACATTGAAGTTTATCGCACCGGGTTCTCGGCCCGGCCCAGCAGGAAACGGAAATGAGTGGGGGACGGATTTTACCGCACACACCCGTCCCTCACTCGTTCCGTTCCCCCTCTCTTCCCTGCCCCTTCCGTTCCAGAGGGGACGCTTTTTGAGAACTGTTCAGAACAGTTCTCAAAAATTTCCCCCTCTGGAACGGATTAAGAACGGAAGAGAGGGGGAACGGAACGAATGAGGGACGGATGCGTGCGGTAAAATCCGTCCCCCACTCGTTCCGCACTCGGCCCTGCTCCTTCCGTTCCGTTCTCAGAACGGGTGGAAGGAACGCAGTGCGATAAAGTTCATTGTGTCATTGTGCAAATGGGCCAGCATACTGCATTGGCCTTGCTAGCTCATCCCCCTTGGTATCGCTGCCACCACTACCAGCACTGCAGCCGTGCCAGCCAAGCAGCTCCTTGTGAGAGTTTGCCCAGAATGTTGTTGCTTCTGCTAAGGTCAGAATGGGGCACTCCATCACTCTACTCCCTCCTCATTTATCGCACAGGTGTCCTGTTCTGACCTCAGCAGAAGTGATGGCACATGGGGCAAGCTTTATACAGATCTCCTGCCTGTGTAGAACCAGCAGTGGTGGCAGTTCTGAAATCAGGCCATCCCCTTTCCCTGTGCTATTCAGTACAGGGAAGGAAGAAGGTATGGCTCTTGGTGTGTGGACAACAGATGAAGCCAAATTAGACCTGATCCAGATGTCTACACACCAAAGGAACTGGAGGACACTCCAAGGTTTCCCAAAAAACACCGGGGTTTTTTCCTCCCCTGACTTGGCTTAGTGTGGAGCCAAAAACTGCAGTATCTCCTGGGAAGTAGCCAAAATATGTGATTGCCAGCATCATTTTCAGGGTGAGTTTGGCTTTTTTCATCAGTATAGACAACCCCAGAGAGAGTGAGAAAATGCTCTGTCAATTCCTTTGCTTCCCAAACAGGATGGAAGCATCTTTCACTATTTTCAAGGGAATTTGCGTTCAAAATAGTTATTTCAATAGTTCAAAATATTCAATTGCAGTTTCTGTAGGTAATGGTTTATGATTAAAAACAAGCAAAGCCTACAGCTGTTGAGTACATTTATACTTCCTACCTTATTGAAGAGCTCAAGAGAACTTGAAAGATTGCTTACTTATGCCATTTGAATTATTTGTTTAATCTTCTTCTTTTTCATTTGTATACTGCCTCTCAAGGTGGCTTACAAAGTTTAAAGCTGGTATAGCTTTAAATACATATCATACAGAAATTAAAAATACAATTAAACTAACAATAGTATTAAAAGCAGTTACAAGCAAGACCATTAAAAAGAAAATATCAAACAGTAGAGCACATTCTGAAAGGTTCTCCATGCCCCCAGAAATCAGCCTTCAAAAGCTTGCCGAAACAAAAGAGGTCTTCACTTACCTATGAAAAGATAGCACAGAGGGCCAGTCTAAAGTAAATTGAATTAAATTAAATTATTAAATGTTTTATTGTAAATAATTAAATTAATTGCATAATTTAAATAATTAATTAAATTTATTTAATGTACGTGTATAGTAATTTAAATAATGGATTCCAATTTAATTAATTAATTAATTAATTAATTAAAAATTAGGCTGGTCCTAATAAACATATTGCTCAATGTGGACTTTTTTAGTTTCTTCCAAGATGCCCTGCTGCTGACCGTAAAATGACCATATTTCAACAAGAAGACATCAAAGAGGAGATCCCAGGATGAAACTGCTTTCCCAGAATACATTAGCAAATATTATTGTTCCATTTGGACTTAATCACAACCCTGTGTTTCTTTCTACTGACAGATGTTAAATTGGCACAGCATAGCTAGAAACATACATAGATACTGAATATGCAGTGAGGACTACTGCGTTGAATGGACTTCTCTGTTCTCTGTAAGATCATTGGCAGTCTCAGTGAGAAATGCATGAGGCTCACCTCTTGCATTTAAAGGCCTTTTGGCCTCATTGTTTGAAACTACACCCCCAGTTTCTCTTTCCCTTCTCTCCTTACCCTTCACTTGCTCCTAGTTCCCATGTTCAAATCCTCACTCAGGCATGAAACTACAGTACTTAAACATACGTAAAAGTAGGCCAATTTTAGTCCAACATCTTTTTTCTCCCCATACTACGTTGACTTGTATGTTTGGAATTTACAAAGACAAGGGAGGATCCAAGGGAGATCTTAGTAGTTAAACCATAACTAGTGTGTGGCAATTGATCCTGAGCATGTTTACCCTTGCTGGATAATATAAAATGACTTATTGTAGCAGATCAAAGTGTACTGAGTTCAAAGATACAGCTGTGTTACTCTGGAAAACCAGTGTGCAAAGAGAACTTGTAGCACACTAACTAAGAAGTTGGTAGCATGAGCTTTTGTAGACTTGAGCCTACTTCCTCAGATGTATGTTTAGATGTACGTTAAGCATTCATCTGAGCAAGTAGGCTACCAAATTCTTTCTTTTTATTAGTCTCAAAGATGCTGCAAGATACCTTTACATTCTGTACTGAGTTCAGTTTTCTTTGCAATAATCTTTCTGCTCACCCTCATTTAAAGGGGAAATTGCAGTGTATAGGAAAGGGTTGTAGTTCACTGGTAGAGCATGTGCGTTGAGGGAAGGGCTCCAATTCCAAATAGGATTTTAAAAGACTAATTTCTGAATTCTTGGAGTAGACAAAATCTGCTGCCAAATAGACTTACCATAAGATTCCTTCTATGAGGGAAAATACCATAAACAGAATATGTCTTTTTTCAGAAGTGATGCTGGCCTTACCATCAGGTTGAGGGAGGCAGCTGCCTGAAAGACAGGATCCTGGGAGGATGGAAGCAGCAGCAAAGTGTTGATGGCTGCTTTCTGTCTGCAGCTGTCTGTCTACACTGCAGAAATAAAGCCGCTCAACACCATTCAGTGCTATGAAATTCTGGGATATTTGTGAGCTATTTAGCATTCACTGTCAGAGAGCTCTGGTTTGGTGGGACACCACAAATCCCAGAATTCCATAGCATTGAGCCATAGAAGATATCAAACTGCTTTATTTCTGTAGTGTGCCATCAGTCTATATCTGCCCCTTGCAGAGGTTTAAAAAGTGATTGTTTGGACTACAACTCCCAGAATTCACCATCCAGATTGTTCAGTATGCTATCGAGAGGATTTAGGGAATTTTAATCTCAAAAAGTCACATTTCCATGTTCTGACCCATCACTTTCTATGACATCCTATTAACCTCAGGGGAAGGAGGGTTTTTGATCCATTCTCCATATTGATGTCAGATTCAGCAGCCAGTCTGGTTGGTTTCTGTATGTGGAATGGAAGAGTGGTACCATCTTATCTTTTCCCTGAGGAAACAAAATATATTGTGCGAACCTCACGTAGAAGCAAATGTAGTCTCCAGTCCTGTATCCAACTATCTGGGAGTAAGCCCCATTGCACTGAGTGGAACTTATTCCTTAGTGGATGCTCATAAATTGCACTGTAAAGCTGCTTCTTAATTAGAACCTTTCTAGATAGAGCCAGTGTGGTGTTGTTGTTTCGAGCTGGGATTTGAACCCTGGTCTCCAGAGTCATAGTCCAATGCTCAAACCACAACACCACGACAACAGATGATCAGCATAGGATCAAACACATTTTGAGCATGTCTGTTAAAGCTCTACTAACCTAGTCTTCCTCTGTGACAGTTATTTATAGTCTCATCTTAAAAGCCATGATCGAATAGTAGATTTCCACTGGTGGAATAATGGAATATATGGGAACTCTGAGAAGGAAATCTCTGCTCCTTGGTGCCTCTTCCTCTGTACCCTAAAACTGACTCTGGAGGACCTTCTGGGAAACCTTCTGGAGATGGTTTTTTATTGGGGCAGGTTCCTGTAATGTGGAGGCTAGGAGAAGAAGTGGACAGGCCACCAGTCATCTCCCTAATCCAAGTGAGACCATTGTATTAGTTACTTGAAAGTGTTGTGATGTAATGGTAATAAAAGAGAAGGAAAGAAAAACTAAAGGAAAGGCAGATGTCATCCTGGAAAGGGGGGTGGGAAAGCACTGGGATTTCCTTTCAAATGGAATGTTTTCTATAAAAGGCAAGCAGTATCTGTTCCTTCTATAGAAAATATTAAGACATTTATGAGCAGTTTAAAAAAAAACCCTCTGTGGTATGATTATCAGGTTGCAATATTCTTTGGTTTCCTCATTTTAGCTAACTTTGGTATGTACAGGAAAATTTAATTCTGTGGCTGCACACATCTGTGCCCACTTCCTTGTGAGTCTTACTGAACTCTGTGGAGACAGCCTGCTTTAGAGAAACATGCATATTGTGCTAGTAAATTGTCATGATTTGTTATTAATTTAATATAGCTGCTTATCAGCACATTGTTGTTGTTTTTGTTGTTGTTGTTTACTTATATTCCAGCTTTCTCCCAGTATAGGGACTCAAGGCGGTGAACAGCAAATTTAAAAATAATACAATTTAAAAACAGTACAACAGTATTAAAATGTCTAAATATAAAATGTAAAACCCAATTAAACAGCCCCACATAGAGCACATTACAGTAATCCAAATGGAATGTAACCAAGGCATGTACAACAGTGGCCAGCTCTGACTTCTCCAGGAATGGGCACAGTTGGCGCACTAGCTTTAGCTGTGCAAATGCACTCCTGGTCACTGCTAAAACCTGGGCCTCCAGGCTCAGAGATGAATCCAGAAGTACCCACAAACTACAAACTTGAGTTTTCAGCGGGGAGAATATCACCATCTAACAGAGGATGAATCCCTAGTCTCAGATCTGTCATTTGACTGACCAAGAGGATTAAGCTTCAATTTGTTTGCTTTCATCCAGTCCATTACAGCTGCCAGATACCAGTTTAGGACAGGAACAGCTTTCTTGGAATTAGGTGGACAGGAGTGTTAGAGCTGGGTATCATCAGCATCTTACTCCAAAACTCTGGACAGCCTCTCCCAGCAGTTTCATGTAGATGTTAAGTAGCTGAGGGGATATGACTGCACCCTGAGGGACTCCATAGGCCAATAGTCAAGGAGCTGAACAGGAATCCCCAGCGCCACCTTCTGAGAGCTCCCATCCAAGAAAGAACTGAGCCACTATAGAATAGTACCTCCATGCTCCATCACAGAGAGGCAACTCAGAATTATACTATGCTCAATGGTATCAAAAACCACTGAGAGGTCCAGAAGAACCAACATGGACATACTCCCCCTTTCCAGTTCCCTGTGCAGATCATCCATCAAGGTGACCAAAGTGGTTCTGTCCCATAACCAGGCCTGAAACCATACTAACATGGATCTAGATAACCTGTTTCATCCAGGAACCCTGGGAATTGAGAAGCCACCACATGCTCCAGTACCTTGCCCAAAAATGGAAAGTTGGAGACTGGCCTATCACTGTCTAATATAAGAGGATCTAGGGAAGATTTTTTCAGAAGAGGTCTTACCACAGCTTCCTTCAGCCATGTTGGGACCCTGCCTGTTGTAATGATTTCCCTTACCCACTCAGCCAGTCTTCCTCTGGCCTGTTTAATTCAATGGCACCAATTCTTGTTTCTGTTTATATTTGGTAGCAGTAGGGTTTCTCAGAGTCCATCTAAATACCCCAAAAGGTACCAGATCACCTCTGATCTTGGAAGCTAAGCAAGGTCAGCCTTGGTTAGTATTTGGGAGACTGTCGACGAATCCTAAGTGCTATAGGCTACATTTTGGAGGAGGGAAGTGGCAAAACCACCTCTGAGGATTCCTTGCCAAAGAAAACCTTAAGAAATCTATGGGGTTGCTATAAATCAAGAAGGGATTCAAAGGTGGGCACATACACAGGGGTTTTCTCAAGAGCAGTATCTGGTCAGGTTTGTTTATGCCTTTGCTTTTCTTTATGTTTGTAGGTGTATGTGCATGCCTGCATGAACCTTTTAATGTTGGTGATTTATTTATTTCTGATTTTAATTTCATTTAGACATTTGAGGTCTAAATGTTTCTTTTGTTACATGTTACACTCAGACTCTAGATGCACAGCCAGTGTAATTTGTTGTTGCACAAGGAGTCTTATGGGGCTTGGAAAAACTAAAAAATTATTATGATTGCTACAAAATATTTTGCCATAATACATGTATTGATTGATCCATAAGACTCTACAGTTTACACTCAAATCGAAACTTGTTCTGGTTTAAGGTGATGACTTGACTGCATGCAAAGGGATCTTCTAGCACCTTTGAGACTAAGAAGCTGCAAACATTTATTTTTAAGGGTAAAAGTTTAAATTGAAAAAGAAGAGAGCTGGAAAAATATAAAGACTGACAAAAAGAAAAAGCGTGAAAAAGAATGGCTGGTAACAATGCATCCCCAATTTCTCAAGGGTTCCTCTTCAAAGGATACTTTTGCAAAGAGATTTATTTTTGTCTCTTTGCTGTTGCAGATTTGCTTCAGGGCCATTTACTTACTGGTGGGGGGAGGCAAAATGTTTAGGTCCTGATGGGAGTCCCCCCCTCTTTATTTCCATGTGGCCTCATTTAAAGTAAGCCCCCTGCAATTTGCCAAAACTGGATCCATTGAGCTATTAACATGCAGATGTTAATGGCACAAAGATCTTCACAGCACCACCTTGGCAGCCTGGAGTTAAAATTCCAAGCTGATTGTTGTGTTAGAAGTTTTGAGCCTGTTACTGTTTTTTTTCATTCCCCTGCTCTCCCTTATCTCCAAGAAAAGAAAATAACTTTTCCATGAGAAAGGCCCTTCCTTTCAGGCACTTCTGAGATTGATAAACCAAAGAGTTAAAGAGGATGGCAAAAGGGAAGACCCCCCCCCATCCCTCCACCCTCGTCCTGCCCAGCCTGAAATGGTTGTTCATTCTTCTCTGCTGACTATATGTAAACATAATAAATGAAGACTTTTAAGGAGGGCTAATCCTTCAACCCCCTTCCAGGTTGCCACCACTCCCCTCCACAACAGATCCTAGATTAAGGAGTTTGAAGCTTTCCTCCCCTCCACCAACCCCCAGCCCCAGCTTGCTGTTTTAACTTGCTTTTATCTAATTTATCACTGACACTTTGACACACATTAAAATCAAGGAATCTACACCCTCTTCTCTTTCCCAGGCCTCCCCCTTTCGTAGCCCACCATAACCCATATTTATAACCCCCCAATAATCACTCTGACATTTATTAAACAAAGTACTCAATATATGTGTGCATATATATATATGTATCCACAGAACTCATGGATGCAGCTACTCAGTAGCTTTGAGAAGTTATTCTGCAGGAGAACTGCTACTGCTCCAGATTTAAATTAATCCACTTCCTCTCCATCTAGCTAATTTATGGTTGATAAACAAAGCTATAAAATGCATAGAAAGAGGTTCCTTTGGTCATCCTGAGAACAATGTCCTTGTACAGCTCCTGCTCATCTCAGTAGGGTTTACTCAGGAAATCCTCTGGATGGTTTCAGCTCTGCATCTTTCATATTTTAGGGATTTTTTTTATCTTTGAAGGGGGGTGACTTGCATTTGATGAATCTTTTTGGTGACCTTTTTGTGCACGAAATTGGAAACCATCTCCTTTTTTATAATATTTAACATAGTTTGTGGTTAGGATTGAAGGTTTGGTGCAGGTGGGTTAATATTTGATTGTAACTCACAGTTCTATTCTTTGGGCTTTTCAAGATGTTTCAAAGCAGAATGTAATTAAGCACATAAGAGATATTGATTTGGAAGGGGGTGACCTGGGAAAGTATAGTTTTCTGGCATGCGAGAGAGGTTCACAGTTTATTCTGAGTGTACTGTCTTACTCTGTCTTATTGTAGAACTGGCGTCAGCAGTAGTGTCTCTACTTCCAGATTTTTCTCTGCCCAAAATGCCTTTTCTTATAGACATGTGTGTATTCTGTACATCTTGGAAAGGTTTTGTTTTTAGACTGCAATTTCCAGGATTGTCCAACAGTGGCAACCAGTGGTTCCCATGTCAGCATAGTAGAGAATCTATTTGTTTTAGTACAAACTTTAAAGGATCCATCTAAAGTCCTGAAACATATCCCCCCCCCCCAATAGCTTAGACACATTGGATTGTTTGGTTACAATTCAGATTAAAACCCAGAGTGGACTCCCTGCTTCACTGACAAATGGTGACCACACAAGAACTTTTTGAATTTCCAGAAAGTAAAATGTTCATACTGTGGAATGCTGCATCACCAGTAATTGCTGGCTAGTGAATTCATGCCCAAAATGTGTTATTTGAACTGAAGGCATGGTAATTCCCAGTCTACTCATCTTTATGTTAATGAGATTTCAGAATGGGCATATACTCAGGGAAACAAACTGATTTACTATTTAGCCAACCGGGATGATAGCCTCTGAGGTATATATCATGTCACTGTACCTTTGGGCACCATTCGTGCATTTAAATTATAGTTGTGGAGCTCCTTAGGAATCTTCCCTTTGAATATTTTATGAAGGAAAACATCTCTATATATTGTCCCTTTTCTCCCAAATCCTGGAATTGTTACCGTTTTGGAGTATAGCTCCCAGAACCCACAAGCAAGCATGGGTAATGGTATGGGATCCTTGGATATGCACTCCCTGCACCCACCTAGTGATGCTACTGCTTGAGCTATATTGATATGAGTGACTAGCATGGGATTCCCTCCCCCCCATGTGCCAGGGATCAACATCATATTTGTGCACATTTATTACAGTTCTTTCTTTCTTTCTTTCTTTCTTTCTTTCCTTCCTGGAAACTCTCCATGGACTGGCACCATCCGAGCATCAGTTTGAGTAGCACTACCTTACTGCATGGGTGGCCAGAATACTTGTAGGTGCAGTATACTACTGGATACTGCAGTAGCTTTCCAGAACTCTATACATAAAATGCAAAGGGCTTAGTGCATTTGAGACTAATTGACAGAAAGAAAGAAGTTGGTAGCATAAACTTTTGTACACTTAAGTCTACTTCCTCAGATGCAAGCAGCAAAGTGCCTAGGAACCTTCCTGTTCCAACAGGCATTCCCCGACTAAAATACTGTGGGCTTCCCTCCTCTTCCGTGGCCAAGAGGTTGGGCTAAGGGGCTTTTAACCTGTTATTTTTATTGATTGTATGGTCTGCCTTGATGTATTTGTATTTTTATACTGTTTATGGTACTATTGTTTTTAACCTATGTTGTAAGCCGCCCTGATCGTAGGAAGGAGCGGGATAAAAATAAAAACTTTATTTATTATTATTATTTAGGAACAGACCTTTATAAACAGGTGACCAACAGCCGCAGTTAAAATTGAATCTGTCACCTCCCCACCATACTCACAAATTTTACATTTCTGTTGCTATTCACACACACAGCCTGTTCCTAGGCACTTCACTCATAGATCTGATGAAATAGACTTGGCAACTTCTTTCTCTCAGATTGGGGTAAAGCAGATGGACATGAGGGAACTGCCTCTGGCTGTTCTGCCTGCGATCACCCCACAATTGGCCAGGCCACTGGCATGGAGCAGATTTTTGGAGCTCCTTTTGCCAGTGGCTTTGGGCTGCCTTAGGCACCCTCAGAGCAGCTTCTGGCTGCTCCAGGGGCGTGTGTCATCTGCATGCTATGCCCCCGAAGCAGCTGGAAGCCACTCATTTTGGCCCATCTGTTTCAGCCTTAAGTCTTAAAATTGCTATGAGATCCCTTTGCATACTGATCCAGATGAATACAGCTATGTCTTTGAATTCTATGCGTAGAGTTTCTGATTCTTTAACAGTGGCAGTAGCAAACATGCCTCCTTCACGGTCCTACTGAGACTACTGAAATGATGAAAGTGGGAGTAAAACTAGATACAGATTGTGAATGAAAGGATTGTGAGATCAGTTTTGGTAAGCAAAACAAAATTCTTAGATGTTCCAGAATTTTAAGCAATCCTGTTCCCATACATCCCTCTTGGGATCACAGCTACCATAATCCCTAGTGGTCATAATGGTTGGAGTACTCTGGGAACTGTAGTCCAAAAGGGTAACTTTTTGACTTTCTGAAAATAGCGTTGTCTGTCTACAGCAATTAGGAATGTGTCAGTATGAACATGAATAAAGTTGAATTAAACTTTATTAAAATGTTCCATTTTATCACTTGTAATGTGAATGGACAGAGTGCCTCCTATTCCAACTTCAGGTGTTAGTTTGGTCACCAGTTCCAGATGCTGGCACTAATATCAGGGTCGATTTGTAAATGACCATTGTAACACTTCCAGTATAAATGCAGTCTGTATGTTTTTTCCATTTTATTCCCCCTTCCTGCATCTTATAATTATCTCTCATTCCTTCTCTCTCACACACACACACACACAAACACACAGACAGACCCTTTACCTACTGAGGATAATATTTCATACTCAGAAAGGTATGATTTTTACACATGGGTTAGCTCCCACCCACCCTAATTGCCAGGTGCTGTCTTTCCTTCCTTCTGCCACAGGCTTTTGCTCACCTAGCTAGCAGATGGGCTTGTTGAAACCAGTTTTTCCACATGGATTGCATTTTCCACACCTGTGCATGTGGACTCCAGCCCATGAACGTTTCATCTGTAAGGTGCCACAAGGTGTCTTCTTGCTTTTTCTGCAATAGAACACCAGACATACTTACTCGGTAGTAAAGTCTATTGAATTAAATTAAGATTGTTCATAAGTTATGGTTTGCTACTCTTTGTCTATGAATGAGAGATCTCCAAGAGCCCTGGTCATCAACTGTCCTACTCTGGTGTTGCAAACTTGGGGCCATGGCTTCTTTGAAGGCAGTGCCTTCCTACTGCCTTCCACTTTATCAAACATTATTGTCTTTTCCAGTGAGTTACATTGTCTCATAATTATGTCCAAAGTATGGCAGCCTCAGTTTAGTCATCTTCATTTCTAAGTGAGAGTTCATGTTTGATTTGCTCTAAGTTCCATTCGGTTGTCTTTTTAGCAATCCCAGAACTCTTCTCCTAAGTAACTGCAAATACATACCTTTGGCAACTCTTGTGAAAGCACCCCAATGGATGGAATGGTTCTTCACAATAAAGTGATGTGAAAAGCAGAATCCCTTTTTACAGTCTGTACAGAACAAACTTCGTCGTTGGCTTTGACTTGCTGGTGATATTTCTCCTGGGAACAAAGCCAAACACTCCTCACTGTTATATGGAGGTTACTTTGTTGCAGGAAAGATATGCACATTTTATGGTGCAGAGTTTTTTACTCACAGTTTTCAGATATTAATACAACAGAGTGGAAGGGGGAAGGTGCATGCTACAAATGGAAAATAAGGACAGAGCACACAGTATACACTGAATCAGACCATTAGTCCATCTACGATTAGGGATAAGATTCTTTCATATCCCTAAGAGATCCCTGTTGGTCTCCCATCCATGTACTAGGCCTCACCTTGCTTAGCCTCCAAAATCAGATAAGATCTTATGATACAATGGCAAGGTGAATGGATATAATAGCATGCTGAAGTTACCCATAACTCAGCAATAGAAGGATGGTGCTTTTGTTCCCAGAGCATCATCCATGATTGTTCATCCTGTCCCCCTTCCATTCTGTAAAATTCAGAGTTTTCAAAGTTCTGCCCAAAACGTGAATCTTTCTAATGTGGGAAATGCTGGTCATAGAAGGGATTGTATTGTTATTTTCCCATTACATATTAGAGAAAGAGTATACAAACCTTCATGTTTCAAAGATGTACTTTGGCTTGTTGTCTGAAACCTTTATGTATCTTAATGGCTTAGAACCTTTAGGTCCCCACTCAAAGCCCACAACTGAAAGGATGACAATAACTTGCATTTAGTAACCATTAAGAAACCAAGTTCAGTGGTTGTCACATTGTGTACCTATGAATGCTTGCATATTTCTAACCCCACTTGTTTTGCATGCAATAAAATATAGTATTAGGTCTGAACTTAAGACATGCTTAGACTAGTCCCTCAGGAATCTGTGGGACAAGTTCTCAATGACTAAGTTAGCTTTCATTGATTTCAATGAATCTACCCTAAGCATAGAAGTCTAGTCTTACATCTAATTTCAACTAACTTGCATCTCTCACGTAAAATATATAGCTAACTTCTGAACAGCTAAATGGGTGGGCAAACTTTGGGACTGTATGATTTATATTCATTCTTACTTTATGTGTGAGAGCTGTGAACCATGTTGTTGTTTTTTGTGTGCCTTCAAAAGTAAATTTTCTGTGCTTTGTTAAAAACACACATACACACACCTTGTTGAAAATGTATTTTATTCTTCAGTCAAGGTTCCATATTGCACAATGGGGATTACAATTTTTTCTTTTATATACAATACTTACAACACCTTAAAATAAATAAAGTCACACTGAGTCTACCCACCCACCCTTTTCCCAGCAACATTTTGTCAAGCAGAGTATATTTTTGGAGCAGTGTGGATAGAAATAAAAGGAAAATCCATCATCTTCCCCCTTAGTAAGTTTCAGTTACTCAGGGGTGTTTTGAAATGTTTTTAAATAGCAATAATGAAAATAATGGAGAATTTTAAAAAAAGATCTTAAGGAAACCCACCCACAGAGAGATGGCAGAATTGTAGCTACACATAATCAAATCATGTAACTGTTCACTGGAAGAAGTTAATTGTTCACTCTTTCTCTGCTTCCCACTTTCCAGTCTTTTTTGGAGGGAGAAGGCAGAATTATGTTCAGGGTATTTTCAATGGAAACACCTTTATTTTTTTCAACCTTTTACCACTCTTCTGTGGTCCAGACATGAGAAATGGAATTAGTAAAGAAATCGCCAGGTTGTTACTAGCACCATCTTCATATATGTATTTATTCTACTGAATTTCTCACCTTGAAAAGTGGAGAGCCATGCCTTTAAATTCAAAAAGTGGGGCTGGTATATTTCCTACTTCAACCACCCAGCCCTCCATCACCACACATCCCCCAAGTCTCTTCCAATATATTTCCCTTCCTTATGCAGTTCCAAGTGATTTACATGAAAACAGAGGCTTATTATTCTTCACACTGCATAGCCAACTACAGCAAGGCAAGGCAATGCAGGAGAGAGAGAGAGAGAGAAAGAAAGAAAGAAAGAAAGAAAGAAAGAAAGATGGGAGAGTGGAGGAATGTTAGGAAACAACCTCGCTGTATTCTGTCCCAGCCAAATAAACTAAAAACAAAACAAAAGGCCACCTTCTTTGTAGCTCCAAACAGAGGATACCTGAATCTGGCGGAGGAAAACAACCTTAGTTGACTGTGTTTCTTTTTATTTTGGAAGAAATATTCTTCCCCTATATTTTCAGACAAAACATTCTGTTTGTTGTGGGGCGAGTTAGACAAAAATAATCTATAGCATGCTGTATTTCCCCCACCTCCACTGCTGTGCATCATTCAGAATTTGCCACATCACCAAAGTCATTACATTAGCAACAGGGCTTTCCTTGAGCCCTTTAAATAATGAACACCACAATCCTATGCAGATTTACTCAAGATAAAGCTTGCTGTATTCAATGAGGCTTTCTTGCAGCCTATGTGAATAAGCCACACAAAACACAGTGGGATTTAAGTGTAAATAAATATCCATATGATCAGGTTGCAGACCTTTTGCTCTTATGCATTCATGGAGCATTAAAGGCACAATCCAGTAAAAAAAAAATTCTTATGGGTTTCTTGCAGAATAAGAGTCCAGCTGTGAATTATTTTGTATCAGACCCGCAGGAATATCCCATTGGACTGTGTGCCCTTAAGGGTCTATGAATGAAGAAAAGCTGTCTCACAACAAGAGTATGATTATCAGTCAACATGTCCATCCTTTGTAAACATGTGCAAAATTACTATTTCTTCACATTTCTCCACTGATCAACATTTTTTTTTGTATTTGTTTCCCTAGGTTCTGCTTTATTTGTATTTATTTACAGAATTGTGATGGCTCTACCAAAATCTTTCATTTAGGGCTTTTCTGGGGACCAAGGTGAGGATTGTAACTTTTGAATACACAGGAAAAGAGATTAATAGTGTTGTGTTTAAGAACATGGTCAAAGGACACGTGAGAAAGAAGCAGGTTGGTATTTCACACAATCCACCCTTAAAATTATCTATTTAAACATCCATTCATATACTTTTTTCTTCATGTGTTCACTCAGATGTTCACTCAGCCCTAAACTTTTATTTACTTCAACTGAGATGCTAGAATTTAATCTAAGATCCCAAGCACACTTTGGAGTAATAGATTTCACTGAAACCAGCCACCTACATCTCTTTCATGTGCCTCCACTCCTAGACTCACATCAGTTGAAAGTGACACTGAATTCCAAAGCATTTACTCTCAAGTAAATACACATAGGATTGCCTCCTTGGAGATGACTTCTGTAGTCTGCAATCATGTACCCATTTATCTTGGATATATCCTATTTAATGCTTTAGAGTTGCATGTTAACTATGTGGAAGATTCACTACACAACACATGCATTCTCAGTGGAACTAGCTTGTAAGTAAGTGGTTTAGTGTCATGCTCCCAGATTGTCTGGTCAAAGAAGTCTGGCAACTTAATCCTAATTTTGGTTAGTTGGAAGCCAGTCTGATATATTTCTGTAAAACCGGCATCTAAATAAGTATGTGTTATTTATGTACCATCCTACATAAGCATATTTAATCATAAGTATTGCCAAGTTTCAGTGGGATTTACTTTGTAGCAGGCACACTGAATAGTGTTGTGTAGATTGCTACCTCATGTACAGTGGGACTTTTGTATCCACTAGGGTTTGGTTCCAGGACCCCCATGGATACCAAAATCCATGGACGCTTAAGCGTCCATGGATTTTGGTATCCATGGGGGTCCTGGAACCTAAATATAGTGACATAGTAAAATGGTATCTCTTATGTAAAATGGCAAAATCAAGGTTTGCTTTTAGGAATATATAATACTTTTTTTTTACCATTTTCAAGCCATGGATAAAGAATCCGTGGATATGGAGGGACAGCTGTAGTTTGAGCATTAGACTATGACTGGAGACCAGGGTTTAAATCCCTGCTTCACTATGGAAAGCCAATGTTTCGTCTTGGGCAAGTCACACTCTATCAACCTCAAAGGATGGAAAACGCAAACCCCTCCAAACAAATCTTGCAAAGAAAGCCCTGTGATAGGTTTGCCTTAGAGTTGCCATAAGTGGGAAATGACTTGAAGGCACACAACAAATAGCTGACTTTAATTTAAGGAACTCAAATTTCCTACAAATCGTTTCTTTTAACAAGTACAGCCTTTGAGGTTATCCAGAACTCTTTGTTTCTGAAAACATAAAAAGGAGACTGGACATAGATTCTATCTCTTTATGCATTGCTGTGGTAGCCTGATACCTGCATAGCCAACCATGGTGATTCATTCTGTCTACAATATTCACAGTGGGATTAACTCTTATTGCAACCACAAAAACTAGCTTAATTTGGGAAGTATGCTGTTTCTTTTTCTCCTACTTTTTTGTACCACCTATCTATGTAAAATGTTCTCGAACATTTAAAAGCTTGCACACTTTTGTGGCACTGTAATCAAATCTAATACAGGGATTGTCATACTGCTGATTCCCCCCACCCCCATATGGTCCAGCACAGCTATCTTTCTTTTGGTGTTACTATGTATGTGTCTTAGTGAAACCCATATATAATACAGAATAAAAGTGCTATAGTGCTGTAGAGGCAATATTAGCTTTTACAAATTAAGACTATTTTTAGACATTTCCATTTCTGCAAGTCTTTTTCACACATGACATTAAAAGCACTTGTGTGCATGTCCAAGTTACGCAAAGCTGTTATGAAAAGTCCACTGGCTGAACTAAAAGTATTTCTTTTGCATCCTACCTTGCATCAACAAAGTGGAAAGAAAGGGGAGGTTACAAGGACTTTACAGATTAGAAGAAGTTCCAAAATTTCACTAGTCTCCATTATGCACCTTCCTTCCAAACTTTAAATCAGAGATAAGGGGAGTTTGGCAGTTTGGTACTACTAGCATCTGCCCCACCCGTCATGACCATTGGTAAGGGATTACAGGAATTACAGTTCAGAACATCGGGTGTGTGTGTGAAAGATTCCTCACCTTGGGTTGCATAGAATTAAAACAACAAGGGCCATTCCTGTCATTAAGCAAATTTAGACAGTTGGAGAAGATATGTTGGAGAGCTTTTTCAGCTTGGGCACAAAAAGGTCCTTAAAATATCCCAGTCATTTTCTAGTGCCACCACTTGCCCATGCACACAGCCCTGGTACAAAGTAAACCCCCTCAAATGAAAAGGGTTGTGACCAGTGAATGAAATTTGCATTCTTTAAAATAGGGCTCATGCATATTTGGCTCTCCCAATGTTTTGTGATTACAATCCTACAGCGCCATACTATAATCCATGATGAATGGGGCTGATTGCAGATGTAGGCCAGCAACATCTGGATGGTCACACATTCCCCAGCCCTGGTTCGGAAATTCATTTTTCACAGGAAAAGTAATCTGAACTGAACTGTCACATTTTAAAGGACTATCTTTCACATTAATACTGGGTGCTTCCCCTGTTAACTGTTCATCTAATTCAAAATAGCCATGGGCCTTCTGAACAGAATGTCAAAGAAAACATAAATAAATTAAACATAGTATTGGAGACAAAGGTTGTTTTTACACACAACTTTGAAAGCCCCCTTGAGTCTCTCTCATGAAGACACACATGAATGTTATAAATGTGAAAGTGAGTCACTTTTCAAAAATCAATCATACATACATTCAAGAAGGATTTTGGCAAACTGGAGCATGTCCACAGGAGGACAACCAAAAATGGTGAAAAGTCTGGAAACCATGCCATATGGGGAGTGACTTAGGGAGCTGGGCATGTTTAGCCTGGGGAAGAGAAGTTAAGGGATAACATGACAGTCATGTTTAAATATTTGAAGGGATGTCTTATTGAGGATGGGAAAAGCTTGTTTTCTGATGCTCCAGAGACTAGGACACAGAGCAATGGATTCAAGCTACAGGAAAAGAGATTCCACCTAAATATTAGGGTGGTAGTAAGGGCTATACACACTGTCTCAGAGTGTGGTGGACTCTTTGGAGGTTTTTAAACAGAGGATGGATGGCCATCTGTCAGTAATGCTTTGTTTATTCCTGCATGGTAGAGTGGGGTTGGACTGGATAACCCTTGTGGTCTCTTTCAACTCTTACGATGCAATGCTAGTGTTCAGGTGGGAAACTTTCAGGCTTCCAGAAATTACAGGACTACAGCTCCCATAATCTGTTAATATCGACCATGTTGGGTGAGGCTTCTGGGACTTGTAAATTTGAAAGAGTAGCTCTCCATTTCTGTTATAGTGAAAGTTTATATTTCCTATTACAGGCTGCATCTGTACTACAAACATAATCCAGTTTGATGCTACTTTAACTGTCATGGTTCAGTGCTATGGAATTCTGTAGTTTTATGGGACACAGTCTTCTCTGTCAGAGGGCTCTGGGGCCACAACAAACTACAATTCCCATGATTCCATAGCATGGAGTCATGAAAGTTAAAGTGGTATCAAATGGGATTATTTCTGCAGTGTAGATGCAGCCACAGTTGCAGTGAGGAAAATGCACTTTTATTCCCTGGTGTGAAAATAGTTGGCCGTCTTTGTCCAAGCAAATCTTGATTTTGCCATTTTATGCCATCATATATAACAGGATTTAAACATCCACAAACTTTGTTATGGGGAGGAGAGGGTCCTGGAACCAAACCAGGATCAAACAGTGTACTGCTAAGCCACCCTTAATGGGTAGTTTTTAATAGCATCAGCTGACACAAATCAAGCAATTTCTCATGTGAAACAACTCAAGAGCACCCAAGAAATACAAGTTCACTACTAGCAACATCTGTTTCTACAGTGATCCTCTGGGTGTTGTTGGACTCTACTTCCCATCACTCTCATCCAGTATAGTTGATGGTTAGAGATGGTGGAAACTGCAGTCCAACAAGATCTGGAAGAGTGAAGTTTCCACAACCCTGAGTTTGGCTACAACCCAGCTCTGCTGCAGTCAATGGGAGCTGTGTTATTGGAATTGTACTCCTGTAGCATATTTACAGAGAAGCCAGACCATGGATTTAATAGGGCTTTTTTATATTAATAAGTTTGCTTAGCATTGCAAGCTATTTTCAAATGAGTCACCTGGTAACTGTCAATGTCCTCTTGATATAGAATACTTAATAAAATTCAACACACTTTGTTGAATTCAGTATACCTTTCCATTCCTTTTCTTTGCTAATAGGTACATATATTCACTGTGCTTTGTACACATACGCTCACAATACATGTACTGTATTCATGTGAGGTGCAGACGCTTTCCCCTACATGTGAAAAGGTCTGCAGGGGGGATGAATAAATCCTACTCCACCATGCCTTCGTAAAGTAACAAATATGAGCATACCTGCAAGTACCTTTCAAGAACTACGAAACAGAAACTGCATGGATGCTTTAATACCCACTAGATGCACACAAAAGGCATCCCTATTGAAATGAATGGGTGCTTCCCTTCCAGTGCTTGCACAAAGGTGGATTGTGCCCCTGACAATGTGGTGCATAGTGAGCTGGACTGATTGGCTAGAAGACCAGAAAGGAGAGAGGTTATTCTTCCCTTGCAGCATATAGAGTTTCCCTGCCAATTACCATCTCTCTGCTTTGTCCAAGACTCTTCCCCCCTCCACCTCCATCCTGAAAAGCCATCATTTATTTGTGGCTTTTCTGAATGAATGAGAGTATTAATTTATTTCATATAAAGAACGAAGGGAAGGGAGAGAGGAAGAGTAAATCGTTGTGTTTAAGAACCTGATCCAAAGAACCAGCAGAAGTCTGTGAGCAGCTCCTCCTGATAAAACTACACAATCTTGGGTTGCAAAGCAATCTCCTTTGGTGTAAGAGGCATGCACTCCCTTTACTGTTTCTCCATACACACCTACCCTGCTGCCTTCTCCATGCTCCTAGAGCACATATTCCTGGAGACCTGTTTCTAAGTGTGGTGTGAGAATGAGGTTTGAAACATTTCCACCCTTCCTTAGCTAATGATATCTCAGACATGATTTCAAATATTCTATCTCTTTTTTCCTCTTTCTGGGGTTGATGTTTGCAAAGCTCACAATGAATTTAAAAGGTAGAAAGAGGGACGGGGAGCCAGTTCAGAAGACATGTCAATATTTAGCCTCTATCAGAACCCACCTTCCTTTGAAAATAAGTCTTCATACAGTTAACTAAATGCCCTGTGCTGCTTTGCAAACATCAGTGTCCCTCCTTTTTCCAAGTAGAGTTGAGCCCATATTTTGAATCCAAAACAAGGCATGGCAAAGGGGTGCGTGTGCGAATTTTAAAGAGTATTAAGACAACTGTAAAACTTCTGTCTCCTTACTCCTCACTCATGTTCTTCCTATTGATTCTGTTTCCAAATTTCCAGCACAGACAAAAAATAAAAATTAAAACCATGCCCCACTCCAAAGGCCAGTCCATACATGCAGCATGTTTTTTAATGAACATTTTTTGTGGGTTTTTTTGCCCTGATCCATTTTAGAAAAAAACAACTCATCTTCTCAGAGACAAATATTCAAGAGAATTCACCAAAAGAGGAGACTTTGCGGCCAGAATAGTGCCTTCACTCAGCACACATATGACCCATAAATAATTGGGTTTTGTCTTTTCGTTTCTAAATTTTGGGGATGCAACTGAGTAAGAAAATCTTCTACATAATCAAAATGAATGGGAACTGTGTAAGGACTCTGTAATATATCAAGGTTCGTTTAAAAAAAATAACATACCAAACTCCCCCTTCCTTTTATTTCCTTTGTAAAGAGACTCATTCCTTGGGGAAAGTGCACATCTCTGCTCATTCCAAAAAAAAATTTTTTACAACAAAAACCTTTCATTTTCAACAAAAATGCATGTTACCAAATTTTTTCAGGGTGGTGTTGGAAAATGAACAAAAAGAATTCTCCTAAATAGATTTATTCAGAGGTAGATTGCACTGAGATTATTTCCTCTGACTCCCAAACCGGAGAACATTAGACAGCATCCTTACAGGAGACAGTATTATTTTGCCAGAAAAATCATTTAAAGGTTTAAACATATTTAATCATGAAGGGAGCACTATATATTGCAGTGTGAAATTCTTTCCATGAAAGAATGGGATCGCAGACTTGATATGCTAAACTTTTAAAATGTGATTGATATATATATATATATATATATATATATATATATAGTTCTATCTATCTATCTATCTATATATATATATATATATATAGTTCTATATATATAGTTCTATATATATATTTTCCAAATTCAGCTTGTAGTGATGCTTCCAAATCAATTTGTGCAATTCAAGGCATCAAAATTCCCCCTCTATCTGAAATTTAGGATCTTAGTCCATTCTTCCTTTCTTACCTTCTGAGAAGATTTTTGTCTCCCTTCTTCGGTGGCATAAAATGCAGTTTAGGTAAAATATAAATGGGAGCAAAGCCTAGCATTTAATTTCTCAGTATGATGACAGTGTTCCAGAGCACAGTCCCTTGGGACTAAAGTCAGTCCATAGGGCCTTACTTTAGTATGTTTAGCCATATGGATTTAAGCCTGAGTAATTCCAAAACCAGTCACAAAATGCTTTGCGCTTTAAAGATCTTTCTACTTGCAACTTTTGAAACTGGGAAAATGTAAGAGGTTGCCTTGTATATGCAATTTTTGTTCAGTCTCTTGGGGGTTGAAGGTTTGGCTTGATTTTGATTTCAGAGAGGCAGGGAAACCTTTTGAAGACAAAAAGAAAATCACACCAAGAGAAATAAAAGAAGAGTTATTTGTATGGAGAAGGGGGCATTGTTTGCTCTGGCCAGAGAAAGAACCCTCTTCCCCCCCCCCCCTGCATTTAGAGATCAAATTGTCCATCTGTGTTTCATTGCCAATCTGCTTCTGGTTCCAATTTTTCCCCCCAGTAAATGTTTAAATAAACTGAATGTTACCTTAGGCTACTGAAGTCCTCTATTAACCAACAAACAATCCCCTTCTTAAAGTGCAGCAGTTTCAAATATCCCTTTAAAAAATATTCTCTTTCATTGATTTTTTTTTTTTTTTTGGTGCAAGCAAGATCAGGGGCTTATTTTCAAAGGGAAAATGTGAAAATAATCCCCCCTTTCCTTTGCCTCTTCAGCAGGCAATAAACCACTAGCATGGCTTTTGTGTAACATAACTTTGCTTATCCCTTTCCCCAGCCCACCCCCTAAATCTAGAAACTAAAGCAATGTTCAAATCCCTCCCAAAGTTTTGCAGCTGGGGATAAAAGAGCCACTTTTGTCTTGCTTCAAGTTTGCATCAGGAAGTTGGTGGAAAGGAGGGGAGGCGAAAGATGCTTTGAGGAGTTTAATGTGGAAGGGATGAAAGGCCATTTCCATTGCTCTTCCAAATTAAGAAGGAAAGGTGGAGGAGGGGAAGGGGCTTTTTCATGGGGAAGGGAGGCTTGCTCCAAACTTTCTCATTCCTTACAACAACATCCCCCCACAAACAACCCTCCCAACTTTCCCTGCATGGAACAAACCATGCAGAGAAAAGGAGAGGGGGCACCAAATCTGCCCCAAATTGCCTTTGTCTCTACTATTATTATTTAACTTACCCAGCTCCCTGCAAGAGAAGTCCATTTTGTTTGGCTCCCTCCCCACTTGAGGCCTTAAGAAGACTCCAGTTTCAACATTGGGGTTTTTTAAAGAAAGAAGAAAAAAGGTTTCAAAGTAAAGGAATGCCAAAAATTCCAACTGAAGGGGAAAGAAAGAGAGAGAGAGAAGCTGAGGCTTTAACAAAAAGAACAAAGTCTGGTGCTCACATTTGGAAATCAGTCTCTTTCTCCCCTTTAAATCCAAGCTTAGGTTGCAATTGCATGCCCACTTTCCCTGGCAGCAAGTCCTGTTGAAGTCAATGAGACTTATGACTGAGGAGCCATATGCATCACACTTGCACTCTTCACTCAAGCCTTTCCTCTTTCTGGGTTTTAAAGAAGCAAGTATCCTCAGTCAAATTCAAAGCTAGAGCCTTGTTAGTCTGTATCTAGAGAGATCTTGCAGCACCATTGAGACTCACTGAAAGAAAGAAATTGGGAGCCTGAGCTTTCCTAGACTTAAGTCGACTTCCTCAGAGGCATTTAGGTTTCAGATTTGGATTTGAAAAAGTCAGTTTAAGTCTATCAAAGCTCTGGCTGCCACCTTCTTTCTTGCAAAGCTGTGGCCATGTTAGTGTGTACAGTCAGTATATAGAGAGCAATCTTGTGGCACCTTTGAGACTCACTGAATGATAGAAGTTGGCAGCGAGTCTGAAAGGTGCTCCAAGAACTCTCTAGATACTGAAAGAGAGAAGTTGGTCATGTGAGCTTTTGGAGACTTAGGTCCACTTCCAAATGCATCTGAGGAAGTAGACTTTAGTCTGGGGAATGCTCATGCTGCCAACTTCTTTCTCAAAGGTGCTCCAAGTCTCTACATACTGAAAGAAAGAAGTTGGAAATGCACCTGAAGAAGTTGACTTCTT